>OZ023314.1:50171099-50443954 GCA_964007375.1 Ophion obscuratus
GAAAGAATATTCGAGCACTCTCGTCTGTTCTTCAAAGTTTACGCAAAATACCTTTCAGAATCGCCGAAGCCCATAGTTGCACGTGAACGTCTGGTATTTTGGATGCGAGCTGCATCGCCGGTGTCACCATGTTCATGGATTCTCGGCTGTTGCCTAACGACAGAAATATATGGCCGAGAAGAACGAGACTGCACGATGTGAGGCTGTTGAGGTCCTCGGAATTTGCCATTTTGAGAGTTTCCCTGAGATATCGTCTGATGGAAAAGAAAGTAAAAAGGAACAATTGAAGTTTTATGATTGATATCGGTTCGTGAAAACACTCGGAATCTGCACAACACGCTCAGTCGGTAACGAAAACTGCACACAAAGCCACAGACTGCTAGCAGAGATTAGTAGGGAGATGTACAACGCTCCCCTTTTCGGCGTGCCTCGCAAATGGCGCTAAATCGCGGCGGCGAGTTCGGGAATATGATTTTGTGTGCCTCGCCTCTGTCGAGGTTGCAGATTGCCTTGTAGCCGCGCGAGTCGTGAGCACCGCTCCAGTCGATATCGCAGCAGCGTGCACACGAATGGGTAGCTCGGTGGGGGAAAAGTCTCTGCCCCTCACTCAGTGCAGCCAGATCGCGCGTAAAAGTTACCCCCTCTCTAGTCTCTTGCGCGCCCATCACACAATCATAGTAGCGCATGTCCGTGAGCGAGCGACGCACGGACGCTTCGGGAAGAGCCGAGCGCCGGCGAAGTTTCCCGATCGCGCCTTCGGCAGCTACACCAACACATGGACGCTGAGCACGTTCGTGTGCGGCCAAGCCGAACCGAAGGATTCGAGGGAAAAAGCAATCTGAGCACGACTCGCGCGTGACGTCACCCGACGGCACGAGCGAGGCTTTTAGATGATTTCAATGCTTATTTAGCCCTTGATTCTCTGCGTTATTGATGCATAAAAAAATGTATCGCACACTCTCAAGGATTATTTTTTTCAGTTTATACGTTAATTTAAATATAATAATAAATCTAAATTACAACTTATGTATCTTCTAAAATATTGTTTACGCTTTACTCACACCCGTCCTTATGCCAAATAAATTATAATTCATAAAAGTAAGCTGAAATATATTTATATTCGTATTATTATATTAATTCTCATAGCTCTCATATGAAAACTCTCATATGAAACTCTTATATGAAAAAATCAAAAAAACCTCAAAACCTTAGATTTCAACTAACCAAGAACATACATCTTCACATTTTCAATCATGACGAATTTTTAAGAACAATATCATCACAAACACATCTGAACCAAAACAATATACATCACCTAAATTATCAAAACATAAATCAAACAACACAAAATCACAACATCTTATACTCAACCCTTACTAATAGACAACAGGACACAAATAATAATCTTTCCACTGATCCTCTGAATAATATAAATTTGACAATCACATTAAATAAAACGAAAGAATGGCTTATAAACTCTCCAACATTGATATTCCGCTACACATTTCCACATTCTTGTCTCTCGGTGAAAAGTTTTGTTTTCCTTACCTCAAACTCTCAAACATAAAAACTCATATCCACAAATCAATCTCCGAACTCGAGTCCAAATTAGATTTTTTACTCGACAAACCTAGACAAATCGAAATTAGAACCAGATTCACTAAAATCTTAAACAAAATAAATATTCCAACATCATTTTCCAACACTAATCAAATTATAAAACACACGTCCTCATTCTGGAAAAAACAACCCTCAACTTTTAGTTACACGAGCTGACAAAGGAAATTCAACAGTCATTCTTAACAAATCAGATTACATTACAAAAACTCATAATTTACTCGCAGATTCCTCAACTTACAAATTAACAAATAGAAATCCCATCAACACTCTACTAAAAGGCATCAACAATATTCTCTCCAGATGGAAAAGCCTAAAAATTATTGATGAAACAAAATACGAATACTTAAAAGCTGAAAATTGCAACCTATTTCGTCTCTATTGGCTGCCAAAAATTCATAAAAATAATTATTCACTTTGTCCAATAGTATCATCAATAAATAGTCCAACGCATAGACTAGCTGAATTTATACAATCTAAACTTTCTAAATTAATCAGTACGACTAATTCACACGTCAAAGATAGTTTCCACCTAAAACATTCGCTTTCTAACATCTCAATTCCACTCAACTACAAATTGGTCTCGTTTGATGCTGTTTCTCTCTATACCAACATCCCATTACAACTTGTTATTCAAAGCCTTCAAAAAAAGATCAAATCTATTTTCAAAAACATTTCCTTTAAACGAAATAATTAAAGCTATAGAATACATCATGTTCTCAACTTTCTTTACATTTCAAAATAAAATTTACCAACACATCTCAGGGTTACCAATGGGCTCACCTCTGGCTCCAATACTATCTAACATCGTCATGATCGATGATGAAACAAATTGTCTGGAAAAATTTACATTTTCGTTACCACTATATAAAAGATATATTGATGATATTATTATTCATCTACCAACAGACAAAATTGAATCCACCAAAAAGATTTTTAACTCATATAACTCAAAATTACAATTTACATAAAAAAATGAAGTAGATAAAAAAACCGTTTCTTGATATACTTTTAATCCATAAACAAAATTCAATTATCACAAATTGGTATAGGAAACCAACCTGGTCAGGCAGATTCATAAATTTCTTTTCACACCACCCACTTTCCCAAAAAAGGCCATAATTTACATGCTAGTTGACAGAGCAATAAAATTATCTCATCCTCCATTTCACAAAGAAATCCTCAAACTTATTACTAACAAGATGACACAAAATTGCTATCCGATCTCTTTCACAGAAAAAATAATAAAACGTCGGCTTTCCACAATCAACAATCAAAAAAAGAATAACAACAATTTTGATTCTTCCAGACTAATAAATATTCCTTACACAAAAAAAACATTCATCATCAACTAATTCGTCTTTTCCAACAATACAACATAACATTAGTCACAAACAATAAACACAAAATTTCATCGATTACTGGCTCCACCAAAGACAAAATGAATAAGAACCAAAAATCCAACATAGTTTACAAAATCGATTGTAAGGATTGCAATGTCACATACATCGGCCAAACCAAAAGATACCTTGAAACCAGAATAAAAGAACATAAAAATAGCCTAAAACATACTACCACAATACACACAGACTTAGCACAACATGCAATAGAACAAAAACATGCCTTTCAATTCGACAATGTAAAAATTTTGAACAATGAAAATTGGCTCAAAAAAGACTAATCCTAGAAATGATCCAAAGTAAGGCACACTCCAACGTCATAAATTTTAGAACTGACATACAAAAACTAAGCTCGATCTATAACTCTATTATATAACTATTAAAATATTTTACAATACTTTACTTGACATAACAATTTTAAAATTATTGACACTATAACTTAATTTTAAATACTCTTAATATGACGCACCAATTTTATTTCTCTTGATATGTCACTGCCTAAAGGATCTTTCTCGCCCGATTCGCAAAATAAAGACTCTAATAAGCTTCATGAAATTAAGACACCACTCAGTTTCTCTCGAACTCTCCGTGATCACACAACCCAATATGTAACTGAGTAATGTAAATTTCGAGTTTTTGTTTATTGTGGAAGAAAATTTTTTAAATCTTAAACTCAATAGGTAATCATCACAGTCATTCGATACTTTATTAAAATTTCTTTTAAATCAATCACGTACATTAAATTTTCACAAATTTCACATTTCAAATCACAAATCACGTACATTAAAGATGGTCCCGTTGGTAGCGTTCCTAGCTTAGGGGCGCGGGATCGTTCCCCGCGCTCAGTGCTTATCTGTTTTTTTTTTAATTATTATTTTCTTTTTGTATGGGGCGAATTGTTTATACGTGAAACACGCTCATTGAAAGAACATTATTCTGAAAATAGGAAAACTGCTCATGATGTTTTACGATTAAATTTTTTTTTGTTCTGTCAATGATGAGTGTTCACAAATAAACAATTCACCCCATTACAATGCAAATTACCTGTAAATGTAAAAACATACAAAAATGCCCCTTTCTGGCACGTACGATTCGCGGCCGGATGGTTGACTTGTTTTTGGGAATAATGCTTCATCGGTTGATGAAAGTTTGAGAATGAATATAATAATACGAATATAGATATATTTCCCCTTACTTTTATGAATTACAATTTATTTGGCATAGGGACGGGTTTCAGTAAAGCGTAAACAATTTTTTAGAAGATAAATAAGTTGTAATTTAGTTTTATTATTACATTTAAATTAACGTACAATCTAATAAAATAAGCGATCGGAGTGCGCGATACATTTTTCTACACTATAAGATAACTAATAAAAATAATAATGATAACTAAGCAAATAAGAATTAATAGTAATAATAAATTTAAAAAAAAAGTACTGAGCGTGGGGAACGATCCCGCGCCCCTGCGGACCGAAGCCAGGAACGCTACCAACGAGACCATCTCATCGCTTGTAGAATATGTGCACTTTCTGATACTGACGATTCGCGGCCGGATGGATGATGAAGATTCGGCTTCAATCCGACCAATAGAGGTTTTCCAAGGTCAGCGATGGAAATAAATTATGCTTTCTTACGTTTCGACCCTTTGGTTCGAGTCCTCTACAGAAATTATATTTTTCTCTCTAAATTTTTATACACAAATTTTCCAAATCAAGTTTGAAGGAATTAAATACACGAATGTTTTATGTTATGATTGTGTTATAAAATTGTTGTGTCGTTTTGTATAACTGATATGTTAATTCTGTTTTGGTTATAACTATATTGATTTGATATGCATAAGTTCTTGTATTGCGTTAATTCGTCTTATTCATCGGTGTTTGAAATGAGTGATGTGTGAGTGTGTGGTTTATTATACTATGGAGTTATAAAGAAATGAAATATGAGAAACGACTAACCTCGATGTTGTTGATGTTTCTACCTTTTGCTGATATTTGGAAGGTTATTTCAAAAGACAGTATTTATGGAAGTAAGTACTGTTGTGCTGGAGTATACTCAACAGATGGAAGAATTTATCGTTTTTTAGCGATTTTTATCATTTGTAAGAAATTAATAATTATAAGAAAGTTTTGTGTTTTATTTGTGAAAATTTAATGTACGTGATTGATTTAAAAGAAATTTTAATAAAGTATCAAATGACTGTGATGATTACCTATTGAGTTTAAGATTTTTTAAATTTTCTTCCAAAATAAACAAAAACTCGAAATTTACATTACTCAGTTACATATTGAGTTGTGTGATCACGGAGAGTTCGAGAGAAACTGAGTGGTGTCTTAATTTCATGAAGCTTATTAGAGTCTCTATTTTGCGAATCGGGCGAGAAAGATCCTTTAGGCAGTGACGTATCAAGAGAAATAAAATTGGTGCGTCATATTAAGAGTATTTCAAATTAAGTTATATTGTCAATAATTTTTAAATTGTTATGTCAAGTAAAGTATTGTAAAATATTTTAATAGTTATATAATAGAGTTATAGATCGAGCTTAGTTTTTTTATGTCAGTTCTAAAATTTATGACGTTGGAGTGTGCCTTACTTTGGATCATTTCTAGGATTAGTCTTTTTTTAGCCAATTTTCATTGTTCAAAATTTTTACATTGTCGAATTGAAAGGCATGTTTTTGTTCTATTGCATGTTGTGCTAAGGCTGTGTATTGTGGTAGTATGTTTTAGGCTATTTTTATGTTCTTTTATTCTGGTTTCAAGGTATCTTTTGGTTTGGCCGATGTATGTGACATTGCAATCCTTACAATCGATTTTGTAAACTATGTTGGATTTTTGGTTCTTATTCATTTTGTCTTTGACGGAGCCAGTAATCGATGAAATGTTGTGTTTATTGTTTGTGACTAATGTTATGTTGTATTGTTGGAAAAGACGAATTAGTTGATGATGAATGTTTTTTTTGTGTAAGGAATATTTATTAGTCTGGAAGAATCAAAATTGGTGTTATTCTTTTTTTGATTGTTGATTGTGGAAAGCCGATGTTTTATTATTTTTTCTGTGAAAGAGATCGGATAGCAATTTTGTGTCATCTTGTTAGTAATAAGTTTGAGGATTTCTTTGTGAAATGGAGGATGAGATAATTTTATTGCTCTGTCAACTAGCATGTAAATTATGGCCTTTTTTGGGAAAGTGGGTGGTGTGAAAAGAAATTTATGAATCTGCCTGACCAGGTTGGTTTCCTATACCAATTTGTGATAATTGAATTTTGTTTATGGATTAAAAGTATATCAAGAAACGGGATTTTTTATCTACTTCATTTTCTGATGTAAATTGTAATTTTGAGTTATATGAGTTAAAAATCTTTTTGGTGGATTCAATTTTGTCTGTTGGTAGATGAATAATAATATCATCAATATATCTTTTATATAGTGGTAACGAAAATGTAAATTTTTCCAGACAATTTGTTTCATCATCGATCATGACGATGTTAGATAGTATTGGAGCCAGAGGTGAGCCCATTGGTAACCCTGAGATGTGTTGGTAAATTTTATTTTGAAATGTAAAGAAAGTTGAGAACATGATGTAATCTATGACTTTAATTATTTCGTTTAACGGAAATGTTTTCGAAAATAGATTTGATCTTTTTTGAAGGCTTTGAATAACAAGTTGTAATGGGATATTGGTATAGAGAGAAACAGCATCAAACGAGACTAATTTGTAGTTGAGTGGAATTGAGATGTTAGAAAGCGAATGTTTTAGGTGGAAACTATCTTTGACGTGTGAATTAGTCGTACTGATTAATTTAGAAAATTTAGATTGTATAAATTCAGCTAGTTTATGCGTTGGACTATTTATTGATGATACTATTGGACGAAGTGAATAATTATTTTTATGAACTTTTGGCAGCCAATAGAGACGAAATAGGTTGCAATTTTTAGCTTTTAAGTATTCGTATTTTGTTTCATCAATAATTTTTAGGGTTTTTCATCTGGAGAGAATATTGTTAATGCCTTTTTGTAGAGTGTTGATGGGATTTCTATTTGTTAATTTGTAAGTTGAGAAATCTGCGAGTAAATTATGAGTTTTTGTAATGTAATCTGATTTGTTAAGAATGACTGTTGAATTTCCTTTGTCAGCTCGTGTAACTAAAAGTTGAGGGTTGTTTTTTAAGAATGAGGACGTGTGTTTTATAATTTGATTAGTGTTGGAAAATGATGTTGGAATATTTATTTTGTTTAAGATTTTAGTGAATCTGGTTCTAATTTCGATTTGTCTAGGTTTGTCCAGTAAAAAGTCTAATTTGGACTCGAGTTCGGAGATTGATTTGTGGATATGAGTTTTTATGTTTGAGAGTTTGAGGTAAGGAAAACAAAACTTTTCACCTAGAGACAAGAATGTGGACATGTGTAGCGGAATATCAATGTTGGAGAGTTTATAAGCCATTCTTTCGTTTTATTTAATGTGATTGTCAAATTTATATTATTCAGAGGATCAGTGGAAAGATTATTATTTGTGTCCTGTTGTCTATTAGTAAGGGTTGAGTATAAGATGTTGTGATTTTGTGTTGTTTGATTTATGTTTTGATAATTTAGGTGATGTATATTGTTTTGGTTCAGATGTGTTTGTGATGATATTGTTCTTAAAAATTCGTCATGATTGAAAATGTGAAGATGTATGTTCTTGGTTAGTTGAAATCTAAGGTTTTGAGGTTTTTTGGATTTTTTCATATAAGAGTTTCATATGAGAGTTTTCATATGAGAGCTATGAGAATTAATATAATAATACGAATATAAATATATTTCAGCTTACTTTTATGAATTATAATTTATTTGGCATAAGGACGGGTGTGAGTAAAGCGTAAACAATATTTTAGAAGATACATAAGTTGTAATTTAGATTTATTATTATATTTAAATTAACGTATAAACTGAAAAAAATAATCCTTGAGAGTGTGCGATACATTTTTTTATGCATCAATAACGCAGAGAATCAAGGGCTAAATAAGCATTGAAATCATCTAAAAGCCTCGCTCGTGCCGTCGGGTGACGTCACGCGCGAGTCGTGCTCAGATTGCTTTTTCCCTCGAATCCTTCGGTTCGGCTTGGCCGCACACGAACGTGCTCAGCGTCCATGTGTTGGTGTAGCTGCCGAAGGCGCGATCGGGAAACTTCGCCGGCGCTCGGCTCTTCCCGAAGCGTCCGTGCGTCGCTCGCTCACGGACATGCGCTACTATGATTGTGTGATGGGCGCGCAAGAGACTAGAGAGGGGGTAACTTTTACGCGCGATCTGGCTGCACTGAGTGAGGGGCAGAGACTTTTCCCCCACCGAGCTACCCATTCGTGTGCACGCTGCTGCGATATCGACTGGAGCGGTGCTCACGACTCGCGCAGCTACAAGGCAATCTGCAACCTCGACAGAGGCGAGGCACACAAAATCATATTCCCGAACTCGCCGCCGCGATTTAGCGCCATTTGCGAGGCACGCCGAAAAGGGGAGCGTTGTACATCTCCCTACTAATCTCTGCTGCTAGCGTGCCGAAGACAAAAAATAAAAATGTACACCAAACACGCCTCGTTTTTCCCTTTTTTACAAGCTTTTATTTAGCTTGACTTTCTGTGAGATGCAAAACGGAAAATTGATATTTCACCCACTTCCCGAATCCTTAGAGCTCTGAAATTTTGCAAACATGCATCTAAAGGGTGACAATGCATGATTCAACTTAAAAAAAAATCCATCTTTTTTCAACTTTTAATGTAAAATTAGCGATATCTAATCACCCATATAAAATCTCACTAACACATACAAACAAATTCGTAGCCGACTGCGTTTGTATGCGATAAGTTTATATGCAGCAATTAGTCATAAGTAATTGTGAAAACGGTAAAAATATAAAGAACGACAATTTCGTCCAGCGTTTAAGGGGCTATACCAGTGTGACACTTTCAAAAAATCGATTTTTTTGCCTTTTTTGACAGTTAATACTTTCAAGAATATCAGTATCATTTATATCATTTATATCAACATCATTTTATCTTGCAAAAATCGATTTTCTTCCAATTTGCTGATATTGTAACTCAGAGAGAAATTATCCGATTGACTTGAAATTTGAACTGAGTACGCTTGAATATATTTACTTTACAATGACGTAGGATATATTTGATTGGATAAAAATTGACGATTGGGCATTAAAAAACGACCATTTTATAGGCAAGAAAACAGACTTTTTCATAACTACGCCATTTTGTTACATTTTGATATTTTTCGAGAATCCTACGTCATTGTACGTGAAATACCTTCCAGTTTAACATTTTTTCCTTCTTCGGTTTCAACTACTCAATCGGCCTGAGTCGTGTCAGCAGTGGAGGAACTTTTTTTGGCGCCTCCAAAGGTAGCGCATAAGTTGCTTGGATCTCAATATTTTTCTATGAAAAAATTATGTAATATAGGTCAAATATAGCCAAATATATTCTTAATTTTTCCGAAACATTTAATTGAGTACTTTACTTCCCAAAAATTCCCGAAAATCACCCAAATTTTAAGCGTTCATGCTGGTATAGCCCCTTAAAAAATTCTGTAAGGTAAGCTTACGAGACGTCGTCGGTACGCCAAAATTGAGGGGTCCTGTGGCAGGAGTGCCTGTTGTCACCTCGAACTGCTACTGAAAGTGGGCGGCGTCCTGGAAGTAAGGCCAATGGCGAGTGCGACGGATGACCCTGCCGGATTTTCAAAGCGGAATGACATAGCGCCTGCCGGAACAATATCCGTGCTCCCTTTGCAGGTTTTGATCGAGGTTTTTGAAGTATCCCTGTCCTCCTAATGGCCGGAATCACTGTACCAATGAATCTAAAAAAATTCCATTATACCGCTCACCATCGAACAACCACCGAACAATAAAAGAAGATCATTAAATAGTTAAGGTTTTCTGGCTGATTTATGGAAAATTCTACTGTTGCTCACTGCCAACGTCATATTATGATCTTCGTACTCGGCGCGCAATATGCGGCGAACGATGAACGTTATCCAATATATTAAATGTTATCCAATATTTGAAAACAATAGTATAAGAATAAGGAATCACATATGCACCGTGTAATGTTAAACAGGCATAGATTCCATGCAGAGATTTAGCAAGAGCGTGTGTCAGAGTTATATTAAGAGTATATACTTTTGTTGCACAATAAATAATTGTAATAATAATAAACAAAAAAGTTTTTGTTTATTATTATTAGTTTTTGTTTAGTTTCGTTGGACAATAAATAATTTTAATAATAATAATTTTTAAATCTAATAAACACGGTAATGCTTACTTGTCGACTTTTTTGTTTTGCATTATCCTTTTATTTCACCATCGTGTATATTGCAGCTGCAGGAACAATGTGAACGCTCCCTTTCCAGGTTTGAACCGAGGTTTCGAAATCATTCCATTCCTCCCAATGACCGTCGATTCATTTGCAATAGGAAGTGTAGAGGTTCAATTCAAAGTGCACTACACCAACAAATCTGAAAAAATAAATTATATTGTTAAACGTAGTGATACAATCATAATAATAACAACAATAATAATAATAACAACGACAACAACAAAAACAATAATGCTAATAATGACACAAGAAAGAAAACAAGTGCTACGGAAAAATTCTATGTCACCTGTACTTGATGTTGGCCAGATGTATGAGATTTGGTATTTCCGATAATTGACAGCCCAATCCGTCTGTTGCCCTGACGTTAGACCTGGCATCCAGCTCGACAAATATATGGAAATTTGGCGGTAAGGTAAGGTTGCCTGTTGTCATACAGCCCTGATTAGTGCATTTCACTTTACAGTAAAATTCAGAGAATTGAATTGCATTTTCCAGGATTTTAAAGCCGTCTGCCGCTATCATTCGGCAATTGACCGTCATAAGTAGCTGCGGCCTAGTTTTCGTGAAGCAATTCTTATCCGAACACTCAAATGTGTGCCATGCGCTTGGCTCGTTCAAGAATAAATGTTCCCACACAGTGGTAACACAGTCTTCTGCATCTATCGACATGGACGTTGTAACGAATTGCTTATGATGTGGGTCCGTCACAACTCTATTTATTTTGAGAATATCCTACAATAACCCTTCGACGGGCTACTTTCTCGACCCACCCGGTTCCTTTCTTTCAGTCATTAACATATATTACGGCTGTCGCAATTTGCCACCCTTCCATACGCTGGATGCTGCTACGTCGATACAAAGAGGCACGTTTCTCTCTACGAACGGGTACGTTTAACCATTCTCCCTCGGACATTTCGCTGAGACAATAAATCGCATTACGCAAAATAGACGTGAATTACATTACACGGAGATAACATAATATTTTGAACATGGAATAACATAATCTTTTCAACATGTACGCGAGTTACGTTACGCAACGATAAATATCACATTTCAATGAGCAATAACAGAATACTTTTCAACATGTACGCGAGTTACGTTACGCGGGGATAAATATCACATTTCAATGAGCAATAACAGAATACTTTTCAACATGTACGCGCGTTACGTTACGCAGCGATAAATATCACATTTCAATGAGCAATAACAGAATACTTTTCAACATGTACGCGAGTTACGCTACGTGGGGATAAATATCACATTTCAATGAGCAATAACAGAATACTTTTCAGCATGTGCGCAACTTACGTTACGCAGCGATAAATATGATTCTTTGGACGTCACCGCCAACCGCGAGGACACTTCGCTCCTCAACCAGTTCTCTTTTCGGAGCACGAACTTCGAGTTTCACGGGCACGATATTGTGGCTCGTTATTTTTAGCAGTCAAAATACATACGTTCGTGTCCGACGACGAAATCACTCTGCGTGAGGCGAACTGAAATTTTACCGAGGACGGAACGCCACCCGCGTCACAAACGCGTTCTTCGTGAAATGAGGTCGATCCCGTTGAACCGGCATGGACCCGTGGCCGACAGCGAGGCACGCGGTGTTGAATCTTCGCCCCTCGAGACGAGAAGAATCCGCGTTGCAAGCTACCACGAGGTGCATGGGCCATACGGCCCTGAGATGCTCCGAAGCCGATCTTCACGATAGATTTTGAATGATTTTCCGTCGATATGTTCCCGTGGCCGACCGCCAACCGCGAGGACCCTTCCCTCCCCACTAGTTCTCTTTTCGGAGCACGAACTTCGAGTTTCGCGGGCATGATATTGTGGCTCGTTATTTTTAACAGTCAGAATACATACGTTCGTGTCCGACGACGAAATCACTCTCTGTGTGAGGCGAACTGAAATTTTACCGAGGACGGAACGCCACCCGCGTCACAAACACGTTCGTTGTGAAATGAGGTCGATCCCGTTGAACCGGTATGGACCCGTGGCCGACAGCGAGGCACGCGGTGTCAAATCTTCGCCCCTCGAGACGAGAAGAATCCGCGTTGCAAGCTGCCACGAGGTGCATGGGCCATACGTCCCTGAGATGCTCCGAAGCCGATCCTCACGATAGATTTTTAGTCATTTGTCTTTTTTAACCAAAAATGAAATAACTTTGTGGGAAAAAACCGTACGGAACTTTAAAAAAGACGAAAATGGAGCTTCTGCTAACTTTTTCAAGTTTATCATGAATAAATATGACAAAAAAATGTTCCATAAGTTATGCGCCCAATCCTAGATGGTCGAAAAACAGTCACGTACGAAAGTGCGTACCGGGGCGAAAAAGAATCATAAAAAATATTTCGAAAAAGCAAAACAAAGCTAAATTTGTTCCCTTAAAAACGCCGTCTGTCAAATTTGGATATCTTTTTATTTGACGAAGCTATCTAACTTTTAGTGCTGCTAAAGTTAACCCCAGTCCTGCTCCTCTAACACTGTAGCTCCGACTTCTCTAAACTTGGAACGCGTTTTTCTCGAAATCACTTTTTTAAAGTCCGTGTGCACTGCCATTTGAAAACTACATGACCGATTAATTTCAAACTTGGTACACACTTTCTACATATAAAATACCTGCCCCCAACGGTTAGTTTAGGGATGGGCGATGTTTTTCGATTAATTGAAAGTGTCGATGTTTTCGGTGAAATAATCGATTATATTTTGTCGATTTTTTTGGCGATCGATTAATCGATTCTCGATTTTGATAAAGTAACATCGAAATACATATATGTAATGCCTTCTCGCAGGACGTGACGCCTGGATTGGTATATAACAGCCAATCATAAATCATCTTGTCCTCGCATCTTTTTCAACACAAACCTAAAGTGAATTCTGATTGTTGGATTTGGCACACTGTACGCGATACCGGTTGAGTAATGCGCGAGATCCAATGAGAAATCCAAAAATTCTATACTGAAGCGGAACTTTCATTGGATATCGCTTATCGTCAATACAGTGACAGCGTCAATCGTCACCCGCGTAACATATTCACCACTGGGAAAGAATACAAGAGAGCTCAAAAACGCGTGAACCGTAGTAAGTGCCGAAACTCCGATCTACATTTTGCGGAAATATCGGGATCAGGATTCGAATTGCGAACACGAAATGACGCCCTAACCTGATCGCTGGTTCTCACATCCATTTTCGCTTTCATTTAATCAACACCTTCATGAACATTTATATTTTGAGTCAAAGAACAGAATTATAGAGAGAAAAAATGTTTTCGCGAAGTCGGATTTTACATACGATTCCAGAACACATGGGTCGTTTGCGTCCTCGACAGATTTTTACGGCTTGCCAGCTGGAGCTGAATTAACCGATTCTGGCGGACCCGGGGCAGTGAAATAACGCTACCCCAAACTTTTTTTACATAAGAATATGAGTGCCACGGGTAAACACACCTTCACGGGATATCCCATTGATGAAATGCCGAGGATGCGAACGACCCATGGATCTCTTAAAATATTGAAAAAAGGTGTATGCCGAATTTCAGATCGAAATTAAATTTCCGCTTTTCGGAAGTTTATCCGATTGTATTTATGAAATTTATGTTTTAATGATGGCAATCTTTTTCCACATATGGATTCCAGGTATAGATAGAACTGACTAGTAAATGATTAAAAGAATCGGGTTTGTACGACGAAGAGATTCAATAAGAACCCCGTTCATGGTTCACCAATATTTGTTTATACTCGATTAATCGAATCGTCGATTGTTTAGAGGGAAAAATCGATTTTCCGTAACGATACTTCGAAAAAATATCGATTTTTTAATAATCGATTATATTTCGAACATCGCCCATCCCTAGGTTAGTTTGAGATTTTTTTTACATTCCGGGGGTTTTCCATTCCCAAAATGGCGGAAAAAATGTTACGCCTCAGCTGACAGATCAGGATCCAAAGTCATAACCGAACCAAGAACGGATATCCGGCGTCTTGATTAGAGGACTGCGATTGGTCACTGAAGGTCCAACCACGGAGCAAAATTGCAAAACACTGAAGCACTCGCTATCCCTTGTCTGATTTCCCTTTAATGAGTCTTGATTTATAGAAAAACTCCCGGAAGCGTTTGGTATTCAATTTAGAACGATTGGTAGTATATCACTAGATGGAGCCAACCAGAAATACGTGTGTATCGTAAACGCCGAGCTGTGATTGGTCGCCAGAAGCCCCGTCGGAAAAAGGATTTTCTAACGAAAATTCACCCATTATTTTGTGGCTTATTTCATTGTGAAAAGACTTAATTGATAGAAAAACCTCTAATAGCGTTTGATATTCTATTCACGACGTTTGGTAGTCGATCGCTAAATTATGAAAACGCAAAATACATGTGAATCCTGAGTGGACGGTTCTGATTAGTTGCCAGAAGCCGTAGTCCTAGAACGGCTGATTAACGCAAATTCACCCGTTATTTTTTTAGATTTAAAAATCGGCCCACAATTTAGCACCCTTCCCCCTCACTTTGACTAATCAAGCTTTCATCCACAAATCGTTTAGTAGTCGTACGTGCGTACATAGCTTCTTTGTCCTCCGCGACTTGTGGCGACCAATCACAGCTCACCGTTCAGTTGATCATGGTGAGCCGCTATTGGTCGTTAGAACCCGCACCGGAAAAATGAATTTCTCACAAACATTCACCCATTATTTTGTGGCTAATTCATTGTCATGAGATTTATTCGATCGAAAAAGAAATCATAGCGTTTTGTATTCCATTCAGATCCTTTGGTAGTCGATCAATAAATAACGCCAACGCAAAATACAGCGAATCGGAAATGGAGCGCTGGGATTGGTCGCCAGAAGCCGCACTGACAGAATTATAGATTAGCGTAGATTCACTCGTTATTTCTTGTCCGATTACGTTCTAATGGGCCGCGATCGATGGAAAAACATCCGGTAGCGTTTGGTATTCTATTCGGGACGTTTGGTAGTCGATCATTCAAATATGATAACACAAAATACGTGCGTATCAGGAATAGAGAGCTGTGATTGGTCGTGATAATATACGACGTTTTTGCGACAGATGGCGTTGGTTATCGAGTCTTTTTCTGCTGCCCATCGTCCTATCTCATGGATCGGAATTTCCTTTTCGATTTTCCGAAAGAACGGGAAACTACCAAACGATTTGAATGGTTTACCAAACGCTACCAAACGACCACCAAACGATTCGTAAAAAAAAAGTTCGATTAGTCAAAGCCAACTAACTGTCCAAATTTTGATTATCGATTTTTCGAAAAACGGAGGACTACCAAACGATTTCAATGGTTTACCAAACGCTACCAAACGATCACCAAACGATTCGTAAAAAAAAAAGTTCGATTAGTCAAAGTGGGGGGGCTAACTTTGATGAGGTTTTTCGGCGTGCCTCGTAAATGGCGCTAAATCGCGGCGGCGAGTTCGAGAGTATGATTTCGTGATCATCGCCTCTGTCGAGGTTGCAGATTCCCTTGTAGCCGCGCGAGTACGTGATCACCGTTCAAGTCGGTATCGCAGCAGCGTGAACACGAATAGGTAGCTCGGTGGGGGAAAAGTCTCTGCCCCTCGCAAGTCGCGCTTGCTCGACATGCGAACGGAGCGAGGTTTTCATTTCGATCGAGCTCGACATATACGCCTCCGAAGTAACTTTCGTGGTGGCGCCCCGTAACGGCTGCCGGTGGCAAAACTTGGATTGGCGCATGGCGGTTAAGTCAAACCGGCACAAACACGATAGAGCTAGGCTTGAGCAAGCATCTGTGGCGCCTAGTCTGCCACTCTCGAGCCCGGTCGGCAAAACAGTCACTGGCCACTCGACGCCAGCGCCCAGAACACGGGCGAGAAAGCAAACGATTGTTCCTCGTGCGTGTTTCCAGATCTCACTAGAACGTAGCTAGTTTAAGTCAGAGTTTTACGCGCCACAGCTCTAGTACGTTTGGCCGCGGAGATTCCTTCGTTTCCTTGTACTTAAAACCTACGCTAATATCTACGGTACCGAATAAAGAGTTATCAGATTGTTACCCACACGTCTTCTGATCATTGTATATGGAGGCTTGACCCCATACATCATCGATTGGACACCTGATTTAAATGGCGACCGGCATACTGCACTAGCAGACGAAAACCAATCCAAGTTTTGCCAAAACTCGCCGCAAGGGTGCGCCACAAGAGTTACTTCGGAGGCCTATATGTGTGGCCGTACTGCGGATTGGAATATTTTTTTTTGTCGTTTAATAGGGAACTATGATATGTTACATAAGTATCAATAAGTAGTTGTGATGCTTAGAGGTGTAATGTGGACATGGGATTGGAATATGCATTAAATGAATTTCAAAGAGAAAAACATGTATCGAGATCATTATTTTCTCTCGGTTGCCCGTTTATGCCGAAAATGCGGGTAAAAAAAAATTAGCGACGAACCGCGTTGAAAAATAAAACGCCGAAACGACCGTGGAAGGTTCAAAAAAAAATCTTGAGCCTTTGCCGCGATCGTTTCGGCATTTTTTTTAAACAGTAAACATTATGGATAAGCGTGTATCATAAATGTTTCTTTATCTGCAATAAGCATCGTGGCTGAGTTGGTAGCGTGACGGATTACGATGCGTACGGTCCGGGTTCAATTCTCCGGCGGATCAACTTTTTTTTCTTCATTTTGTATTCAGGAAATTTCGAACTTACTCTCGCTTAGCGATTCTCACCTGTTCAGGCATTATTTATGATATTTAATTCGTATATGTTTAATAAAAAAAACAAGACATTGCTACCGGGGTTCGAACCCGCGTCGTTTACACTCAGAGCCCGCACGCTGATATCTCAACCGCGAGGCTCTTGTGACTGCAAACCTGCCTTACGTATACAGTAGAACCTCGATTATCCGAACCAATTGGGTCCGAGACTAGATCGGATAATCAACAGTTCGGATAATCGAAACGTGGGTTTTTTGGGACCAGATCATCAACAACACCTTTTTACATAAAAACAGTACATAAATATATATTAAAATTTGACATACATATTAACGTTGAAATATATATATATATATACATATATATATATATATATACACTGGGTGGCCGGAACATTGACGTCCAAAGATAAAATTTAGGTCCCATGTATCGTGGGGTATCCGAATAACCCCCATGTGTGTCGCGCGACTTTTCATAGTTTTCGAGTTATGAATTTTATACAGGAAAAAGGTCGTTTACGCGATCCGTTCTCGTTGCGAGAACAAATGTTTAAATCTTAGCTTTCCTGCAGTCATTTTTGGTTAGTTAACAAACTAAATAACCTTAGAAATGATAAAATGGGCAATTTTTTTAAAAATCAGATGGCTAATTTTAAGAATTTTCCACCTCGCTGTCTTTGAAGGTCAATTGTAGCCAAAGTAGCCCTATTAAGTACTACTTTTTTAAATCATTATGAAAGCTGAGAGTCAGGCGCATTCTTGGGGCCTAATTAGGAACGATGAAGTTACCTTTTAGATTTTTAATTTAAAGTTGAAAATTAAAGTCATAATTAACTGAACGTAAATGTTTCACTTAAGACCAACATTTTCATAACTTTCATCACAGTAACGAAGCTGTTTATTTTATGCATAAAAGTACTACTCATGAAGATTCAGTAGCAAAAAAAAATCTTGACAAAGTCTTCTACTTTTTTTTTAGATTTTTTTTAAATTGGTCAGGTTGAAAATTCTTAAAAATTCAGAACAAATTCATAACTCGAAAACTATGAAAAGTCACGGGACATACATGGGGGTTATTCCAGTAGCGTAGCATGGTTTTTTGCCGCCCGGGGCTAACCCTAAATTTGCCGCCCCCCCCCCCCTATCTTCGCAACTAAGTGCCGCCCCCCGCCGCCGTTCCACACCTGCGCCACCCGGGGCCATGGCCCCTCTGCCCCCCCCCAAGCTACGCCACTGGGTTATTCGGATACCCCACGATACAAGGGACCTAAATTTTATTTTTGGATGTCAATGTTCCGGCCACCCTATATATATATATATATATATATATATCTATATGTGTGTGTGTGTGTGTCCATTTTGAACACCTGAAACAAGTCGAATGCCTTTTTAAATATTTTTTTGATAAAATCGTCCATTTTTCCTTGACGAACGGCTGTAACACGTTTTTGAGCGTCTAAGTCTCGTAGCCGTTTGAGAAGGAGAAGTTGCGTTGGGTTGCTCATTGTTGCTCACGGCGGTGGCAGCGAGCAACAATGTATCTTTCGCGCCAACGTTCGGATAATTGAGGGTTCGGATGATCGACGTTCGGATAATCGAGGTTCTACTGTACACACTTATCCAACCTTAAAAAAAATCGCTGCAAGACCAATTGCATATTGTTTTTATGAACCCAAAATATTTTTGAAGCCAAAAGAAAACGATTTTTCCAAATTCCTAGAATGGTGTTATCCCTTAAAAAAAAGAAATTGATTTTTTGATCGTTGTGAATGTATATCCCCTCTTAAAGACTTTAAAAGAAAATTTTGAAGCAACTCGTCCACTTCTTTGATGTTCGCTATTTTGGACCATCGCTCGTTTGCCTATCTGAGATCAAAACTTTCGAAGTTTGTATCCTCGATATATGGCTTTTTGCTGTAGATGGTATTATTACCAATATTAGATACTCACTTCTTTCTATTTCGGAGATGTGAATGTTCTAGATTGTTTAAATCTGTGTTTGTATGACTCAAACTGCAGACAATCTGAATACCCGTTCTCGAATAAATGCGCTCTCACATAAATAATCCTTTGGTGTAATAGCTATTCAATTTCGTTATCGGTCGAAGGATAAAATTTTGAATAATTCACAGTTCGTTATTTTGAGTTTATAATTCTGTCATTCCGAAATCTTTGTCTTTCTATATTTGGCCTTTCAAAGTTTTGACCCCCATCCCGATGTGAAATGTGTTTTGAAAAAATGCCGATCGAGAAAAACTTAAAGTTCGCTTTGAGCCTTTCTCGATCATTTCGGCACTTTTCTTCAACAATTTTTTCAATTAATTTTTTAAGGGGAAAAGTAAAAACTCATTTACGTTTTGGCGGAAACATTTATTTTTTGGTCATGTTATCCAAGACGGTTTGGACCAAAATTTGGAATGCCCGCTCATTTTGAGCAATTTCGACGTGCGTCCGGCGGGGCGATCGACTCCGGGTTCGGTCGCGTCGATGATACCCGCGGCGTCCTCGATGCGGCCGCTCCCCTCGCTCGTACCGCTGGTCTATGGATGACCTGCCCGTTTCGCGCCCTTGGGCTCCCTCGGGTGCCTCTTGCTGCTGTGGCTGCTGCTGACGACCACTCTTCTTTATTTAGCGGCGCCAAAATTTCTTCTTTGTAACTGTAAAAAAAATAACAAAATTTATAAATAAAATATAAATAATTACCAGTGCAATGGTCTAGTGGTGAGCGTGCTTGCCACTAAACCTGCAGACCGGGAGGTTCCGGGTTCGAACCCCAGTCGCGTACATTTCGTCGTGATATGTTTTTCTTCGGCATTTCGCGGCGAAATAACACTAGTTCCACGACTGGAGGGCGAACTTGATGACCGGTTATATTGGTATAGGTTTTCCGCAGTTTCCTTATACCCATAACAGAAATGTCATGATGAATATGGTACAGAGGGGAAAGTCGGCTGCGGCTGCAAGGGGGGAGGTGAAGAAAAAAGGAGTGTGGAAAAAACAGTGTAGTACAGTCATGCTGTATATTGGTAGCGGAAAAAATTGGAAGAAGGGTAGTTTTTTGACAGGTGATTTTGTAGGTGCCGCGGGTGCTAAATCCAAGTTTCCCTAAAAATCGGGGTGTAGGGTTTTTTTAGCAGATGAAAGGGGATCAGAGTGGATTAATGCCAAACTACAACCCCCACGAGGTCGGCACCGGGAGACAAAATGTTCAGAAAAATCCGGACTTTATTTTTGTCCACAACGCCGAAGTCGTGGAAGTTCATTTTCGGGGTGAAAAAGTGGGGTGAAGTTTTGAAAAATCCGTTTTCATTCGACAACTCTTTAGGAAAAATTCATACAATTTTTGTTCAAATGGAACGGTGTAGCCCTTGAAAAAACGCGTCGATCGAGTATTTGGTCATCCCTCTCCAATAATATGTCCACCCTCAAAAGAATTGTTGAAGTATTTAAAAAAATGGTTTATGGAATAACTCAAAAACAATCGATTTTTCGGGGATGGTTTGAATGTACGAAATGTAGAGAACAATTTTCTCTATATTTTCGTTCCAATGGACCACCCTTGAATTTTGTTTCTTCGAACCCCTCTCAGGGATTGAAAATTCAAAATGAAATTCCGGGAAAACTATTGACCGAAAATAAAGAGATACGAGTTTGGTACTGTGGGCCAAAATGTAGCTGAGGGTTCAAGTTACATATTCTTTCACGGCAGCGAATTCGTGCGGTCATTAGTTTTCCCAGAATTTTATTTTGAATTTTCAATCCGCGAGAGGGGTTGAAAAATCAAAATTCAAGGGTGGTCCATAGAAACAAAAATATAGAGAAAATTATTCTCTACATTTCGTACATTTGAACCATACCCGAAAAATCGATTGTTTTTGAGTTGTTGAATAAACAATTTTTTTGGGGTATTTCAACCATTTTTGTTGGGAGTGAAGATATTATCGGAGAGTGATGATCAAATATTTGATCGGCGCGTCTTTTCAAGGGCTACAGCGTTCCCATTTGAACGAAAAGTGTACGATTTTTTTCTTAAGAGTTTTTCAATTAAAACTGATTTTTCAAAATTTCGCCCCACTTTTTTACCCCCAAATTGGACTTTCACGACTTCGGCTCTGTGGACAAAATTGAAGCCTGGATTTTTCTGCACATTTTGTCTCACGGTGCCGACCTCGTAGAGGGTGTAGTTTGGCATTAATCTACTCCCATCCCCTTTCATCCCCTAAGAAAACCCTACACCCCAATTTTTAGGCAAACTTGGATTTAGCACCCGCAGCACCTACAAAATCACCTGTCCAAAAACTAGCCTTCGTCTAATTTTTTCCGATTAGGGGGCGTCCATTAATTACGTGCGGCGTTTAGGGGGGGGGGGGGGGGGGGTTCGAGCGAAATCTAACTCAATCTCACGTGGGGGAGAGGGCGGCTTCGGCAAATATCACGTAATTCTAGTAGTTTTAGTAATTTTAGTAATCACATAATTTTTATCACGTAGAGTCTCCCTACTACTTTACATGGTGGAGTAAATGGTCCTACAACCGCAGTTACTTCTACTACAATTTATTTTCCGTGAACGTATGCATTTTGAAAAATCTCACGTGAGATTAGGGGAGGGGGGAGGGGGTCGAGCTAAATCTCACGACATCTCACCAGGAGGAGAGGGGGGTCGAAAAATCGCCACAATCACCTCACGTAATTAATGGATGCCCCCATATCAGCGTGCGGGCTCTGAGTGTAGACGACGCGGGTTCGATCTCCGGTAGCAATCTCTTGTTTTTTTATTGAGCATATACGAATTAAATATCATAAATAATGCCTGAACAGGCGAGAATCGCTAAAGCGAGAGTAAGTTCGGAATTTCCTGAATACAAAATGAAGAAAAAAAAAGTTGATTTGCCGCGGGATCGAACTCGGACCGTAAGCATCGTTATCCGTCACGCTACCACCTCAGCCACGACGCTTATTACAGATAGAGAAACATTTATGATACACCCTTATCCCTAATGTTTACTGTTGAAAAAAAAATGCCGAAACGATCGCGGCAAAGGCTCAAGATTTTTTTTTGAACCTTCCACGGTCGTTTCGGCGTTTTATTTTTCAACGCGGTTCGTCGTTAATTTTTTTTACCCGCATTTTCGGCATCAACGGGCAACCGAGAGAAAACAATGGTCTCGATACAAGTTTTTCACTTTGAAATTCATTTAATGCATATTCCAATCCCATGTCCACATTACACCTCTAAGCATCACAACTATTTATTGCTACTTATGTAACAGATCATAGTTCCCTATTAAACGACAAAAAAAATATTCCAATCCGCAGTACGGCCACACATATATGTCGAGCTCGATCAAAAGGAAAACCTCGCTCCGTTCGCCTGTCGAGCAAGCGCGATTTGCGAGGGGCAGAGACTTTTCCCACACCGAGCTACCCATTCGTGTTCACGCTGACTGCGATACCGACTTGAGCGGTGATCACGGACTCGCGCGGCTACAAGGGAATCTGCAACCTCGACAGAGGCGATGATCACGAAATCATACTCCCGAACTCGCCGCCGCGATTTAGCGCCATTTACGAGGCACGCCGAAAAGGGAAGCGTTGTACATCTCCCTACTAATCTCTGATAACGCAATGTCCGCGCTGGGGTCTCGCGCTCCGTATACCCGTTAGGGATGGGCGATGTTCGAAATATAATCGATTATTAAAAAATCGATATTTTTTCGAAGTATTGTTACGGAAAATCGATTTTTCCCTCTAAACAATCGACGATTCGATTAATCGAGTATAAACAAATATTGGTGAACCATGAACGGGGTTCTTATTGAATCTCTTCGTCGTACAAACCCGATTCTTTTAATCATTTACTAGTCAGTTCTATCTATACCTGGAATCCATATGTGGAAAAAGATTGCCATCATTAAAACATAAATTTCATAAATACAATCGGATAAACTTCCGAAAAGCGGAAATTTAATTTCGATCTGAAATTCGGCATACACCTTTTTTCAATATTTTAAGAGATCCATGGGTCGTTCGCATCCTCGGCATTTCATCAATGGGATATCCCGTGAAGGTGTGTTTACCCGTGGCACTCATATTCTTATGTAAAAAAAGTTTGGGGTAGCGTTATTTCACTGCCCCGGGTCCGCCAGAATCGGTTAATTCAGCTCCAGCTGGCAAGCCGTAAAAATCTGTCGAGGACGCAAACGACCCATGTGTTCTGGAATCGTATGTAAAATCCGACTTCGCGAAAACATTTTTTCTCTCTATAATTCTGTTCTTTGACTCAAAATATAAATGTTCATGAAGGTGTTGATTAAATGAAAGCGAAAATGGATGTGAGAACCAGCGATCAGGTTAGGGCGTCATTTCGTGTTCGCAATTCGAATCCTGATCCCGATATTTCCGCAAAATGTAGATCGGAGTTTCGGCACTTACTACGGTTCACGCGTTTTTGAGCTCTCTTGTATTCTTTCCCAGTGGTGAATATGTTACGCGGGTGACGATTGACGCTGTCACTGTATTGACGATAAGCGATATCCAATGAAAGTTCCGCTTCAGTATAGAATTTTTGGATTTCTCATTGGATCTCGCGCATTACTCAACCGGTATCGCGTACAGTGTGCCAAATCCAACAATCAGAATTCACTTTAGGTTTGTGTTGAAAAAGATGCGAGGACAAGATGATTTATGATTGGCTGTTATATACCAATCCAGGCGTCACGTCCTGCGAGAAGGCATTACATATATGTATTTCGATGTTACTTTATCAAAATCGAGAATCGATTAATCGATCGCCAAAAAAATCGACAAAATATAATCGATTATTTCACCGAAAACATCGACACTTTCAATTAATCGAAAAACATCGCCCATCCCTAATACCCGTGCCTGGAGTTCGGCGGCAAATCACCGCTCCGGCCGGGTATATAACGAGGGCGTGAGGCCCGGCTCGGCCTCAGTTCTCGACTACTGAAATAGTAGAGAGGACCCCCTCGGCGAGTCATTGCAAAGTGGTAGAGCTGGGGACCTTTCCCCCTCTCACTCTTCCCGCCGCTGAGCCGCTGAAAGGATGCGTGCTAGCTACCACCCTCCCGCCCGGTTGAGGTACTGAAAAGTACCGATAGCCGCGGTTCCTTGGTTCCCTCGTACTCCTAGCGTCCATCTCATCACCGCGTCAGTCCGGGATACCGCGTTCCTCGTGGGAGACGTCTACGTTCCGTTTTTTTTTTCTTTCGTTTCTTTTCTTTTGCGTCTCGTATTTTTTTGCGTTTAATTTCCTTTGCGCGTGTCGTTAATTTTCTTTAGCGTGTTTGTAAAGTTTGTTTATTTTTCCGAAATTATAAAATATTTATCACTTAATCATTTGTTCACTACCTCATTCGTATCCTTACCCTATCGAAACGACTAAAAGCCCAAACCAAGTATCATTGGGCCTAGCCACGTCCGCACCATATCAACTACGCGAAAGCATTCTCGTCGTAACACCGGAACTAAAACATTCACCCGCACTAATTGTTGTGAGAATTGCTCGTAATACCGTTAGCGTATATTCTACGGGTTTTCTCCGCCAACAACAGCTGTGAGACTTTCTATGCCGCAGTCAGGGAGACTAGAGTAAAGGAGTGGACACTGTGTGCTAGCGATGTGGCTCCAAAATCAAGGAAAATAAGAGTTGTAGGTGGCGTTGCAATCGACTTTCCCTTATATATAGATACACTCTCTTGCTTAGCTTTCCGTCGGCTACATATACATGGTTGTCTGTGGATTGAATCCATGCTCGAAAATAAAGTATTATATGATGTATAAAAAAATTATAAATAAAAACTCACATTGTAAATAAGTTTTGTGTATAGTTATTAATGTTTTATAAGAGGCAATGTTAAATGTGTATAATTTGAGAACGAAATATTTATTGAAACGTTCGGTGAATCGTTTTCAAATTTGATAGAAGATTATTACATAGACAAAGTAACAATGGGTGTAATTGTGATAACTTATTATTTAAATAATTACGCTCGTACAATAGAATATTTGTGATTATTTTTATTACTTATTGTGAGAGTCATTTATTATTACACAGACATAATGTACAGCAAAATGCGCCTTGCTAACAGTACAGATTGTTTATTTAATTCATTCGCAGTGAACCATATTTAAATGTATTATTTAAAATTATATTGATTACTTTTCATTGTAACACTTCTGTCTGCCGTTGTTAATCGCACGCGTGAACGCTTCCAGCATCGCTCTTAACATTATTGGAACAATAAAAATGGAAAACATTGCAAATCCTCCAGTACGTCATGCATTGAAGCTCAATCTGACTCTGTGCATTTTTTTCAGCGATGCAACAATCTTACATTTTTCATTCTCATTATCTCACTTTCTACAACCAGAGTTCCGCACATTAGCTCCGTCAACTACGAAACACGAATCGTTTTTGTGTTTCATAATAAACGAAAAATATAACTGAACGCTCCGAAAAGAAAAAAAACTAAATGTTAGTATAGTACAAGTTTACAAATATCATGCAATACCAAAAAAAACGCAAACCTCGATTTTGACAACTTTCCTCTAATGTGCATGTCTAGAACCTTTAGCTACAAGTATTACTATACATCGGGGAATTGCGATCGCAGCGCCCCTTTCGGTCACTTAAAAGTCGGGATTTTGGGGCCGTCTTTCGCTGCTTATCTCCTATGGAGTGTCCACTCCTTTACTCTAGTCTCCCTGCTTCAAGGGAAAAAGCAATCTGAGCACGACTCGCGCGTGACTTCACCCGACGGCACGCGGGAGGCTTTTAGATGATTTCAATGCTTATTTAGCTCTTGATTCTCTGCGGTATTAATGTATAAAAAAAAATGTTTCGCGCACTCTGATCGCTTATTTTTTTAGTTTATACGTTAATTTAAATATAATAATAAATCCAAATTACAACTTATTTTTTTTATATCAAATTGTTTACGCTTTCCTCACACCCGTCCTTATGTCAAATAAGCTATAATTCATAAAAGTAAGCGGAAATATATTTATATTCGTAATATTATATTAATTCTCATAAAACCGATGTGTTGGTCTAGTGGTTAGCGTGCCTGCCTCTGAAATCAACACATCGGGAGGTCGCGGGTTCGAATCACCGTCTCGTAGTTTCGGCGAGAAATAAAAACACAGGCGTGACGTAGCTCCAGCTCTACACAGATGCCGCGGACACGGACCGGTACGTGTGTGTGTCGGATGTGTATGGCTCTAGCCTGTGAGCTATTTCTCGACAAAACGCGACTAGCTCCGAGGTTGGGAAGCGAACTCGTGACCGGCTGTATTGGTATAGGTTTTCCGCAGTTTCCCTATACCCATGACATAAGAGAAAAAAAAAGAAAGAAAGAAAGAAAGAAAAAAGAAAAAAAACGTCATGGTGAATGCGATACAGAGGGGGAAGTCGGCTGCGGCCGCAAGGTGGGGATCGATTAAGGGATGTGGATTGGAGAAAATGGTGGGAAATGTAAAAAGGGGGAAAATTCCTGTACATAGAAGCTAAAATTGGCGCAGCGTTCGCCGTAGCAGATATATTAATTCTCATACTTTCATCAAGTATTATAAATATTATAAATATTATATTAATTTATAATACTTTCATACTTTCATCAAGCGTATTATTATATTAATTCTCATACTTTCATAAAGCATTATTCCCAAAAATAAGCTAATCATCCATCCGGCCGCGGATCCTAAGTACCAGAAAGTGTACATATTCTACAAGCGATGAGATGGTCCCGTTGGTAGCGTTCCTGGCTTCGGTCCGCAGGGGTCCCTATTGCAAATTTTTCTCCAAATTTTTCATAATTTCTCATATTTTAGTCGTATTTGAGATTTTCGGAGAAAAAATGATTTAAAACGTATTCAAGTTCTGGTCTATTTCCCAAAAACACATTTTTTTTACTGAAATTTCATGATTTCTCATTTTTTTCCCGGAAATTTCTCTTTTTCCTATGACCTGAGTGAACGGCTGCGGACATATTCGGAGAAAAGTTAAAGATGAAAAGAAATGAGATTTTCGTAGAAAATTGTTATTATTTTTTTCCGGAACTTTTTCTTTTTCCTATTAACTGGTGCGACGGTCTAGTGGTTAGCGTTCGAATCCCAGTTGCGTACATCTCGTTGTGAAATGTTTTTCTTCGGCATTTCGCGGCAAAATAAGACTAGTTCCACGACTGGGGGGCGAACTCGATGACCGGCTGTATTGGTGTAGGTTTTTCACAGTTTCCCTATACCCATGACAGAAATGTCATGATGAATATAATACAGAGGGGGAAGTCGGCTGCGGTCGCAAGAGGGGGGAACGGGGAGAAAGACGGAGAAAAAAGTAAAAAACAGTAGAGGAAAGAAACGAGCACAATGAGGGGAAAGAATAGGTAACAAATGCGAAAAACGTGTACCTAAGAAAAAAAATTAGATTTTCGTAAAAAAAACTTATTACATTTTTTATCCCTCATAATTCTGAGAAATAATAAATTACCGAAATGTTTGCAAACATTATTTTCCTTAAGGGGTAACACCACTGTAACGGCCTGCCAGGAAGCGTTTTAGACAAATAATACTTGGGGTAATTAATAAGCATATATTGAAGTATATTGCAAAAAAATGTTATGGGAAAATATTACAAAATTGCGACACTGCAGCAAATTCTTCCGAGACATGTTGAACTTAAGGTGCTCTGCATCGCGCAGTATAACTTGTGCCAATTTTAATCTGGACAAAATAATTTTTTTAATTAAATCTAGATGACTGTAGCTAGTGAACCACGTAGGGGATTTTAGAAATATTGATTTTTGAGTAATTGCCGAGTATTTGACTAAATATGTTCAATTTGTTTTTTAAGACATTTATTTGTTAATAAATATTGTTTAAACTAACTTATCGAAAATCCCCTACGTGGTTCAGTAGCTACACTCATGTAGACTTAATGCAACAAAATTCTTTTTTTTAGATTAAAATTGGCAGTTATCTGCGTGCCGCAGAGGTTCGACATGCTTCGGAAGAATTGCTGCAGTGTCGCCATTTTGTAATATTTTCGGATAAAAAGCAATATTTTCGGATAATCTAGCAATATACTTAAAGATATGCTCAATAAATACCGCAAGTATTATTTGTTTATCACATTTTCTTCCGCCAAAAACAATATAAAAAAATACGCTTCCTGTAAGGCCGTTACAGCGGTGTTGCCCCATAAAGTCTTCATATAATTTCCGAGATTTTCCCGTGATCGTAATTAAAATGATGAAATATTCGGAAAAATTCGGAAAAATTTGAAAAAAATCGGAGAAATTCGGCGAAACTCGGATGTTTGCGTGAAAATAATTGTCCGCAAAACTCAGAATTCTTCATATTTATTCCAATTCATAGGAAAATACGGAAAAATTTTCCGGAAAAAATCGGAGTTTTTCGGAAAAAAATTTGCACTAGGGGCGCGGGATCGTTGTCCGCGCTCAGTGCTTTTTTTAAAATTATTATTACTATTAATTCTTATTTTATTATTTTTATTAGTTATCATTATTATTTTAATTAGTTATCTTTTAATGTCGAAAAATGTATCGCGCACTCTGACCGCTTATTTTATTAGTTTGTACGTTAATTCTAATATAATAATAAATCTAAATTACAACTTATCTGCTAAAAAATTGTTTGCGCTTTACTCACACCCGTCCCCATGCCAAATAAATTGTAATTCATAAAAGTAAGCAGAAATATATTTATATTCGTATTATTATATTCATTCTCATATACTTTCATCAAGCGATAAAGCATTATCATAATGCTTTATCGCTTGATGAATGTATATGAGAATGAATATAATAATACGAATATAAATATATTTCCGTTCATATACTTTCATCAAGCGATGAAGCATTATCATAATGTTTTATCGCTTGATGAAAGTATATGAGAATGAATATAATAATACGAATATAAATATATTTCCGCTTACTTATATGCATTAAAATTTATTTGGCATATGGACGGGTGTGAGTAAACCGCAAACAATTTTTTAGAAGATAAATAAGTTGTAATTTAGATTTATTATTATATTTAAACTAACGTACAAACTAATAAAATAAGCAGTCAGAGTGCGCGATAAATTTTTCGACACTAAAAGATAACTAATTAAAATAATAATGATAACTAATAAAAATAACTAATCAAATAAGAATTAATAGTAGTAATAATTATTTAAAAAAGCACTGAGCGCTGGAAACGATCCCGCGCCCCTAGTGCAAATTTTTTTCTGAAAAATTCCGATTTTTTCCGGCCAATTTTTCCGAATTTTTCTATGAATTGGAACAAATATGAAGAATTCGAAGTTTTGCGGACAATTATTTTTACGCAAACGTCCGCGTTTCTCCGAATTTGTCCGAATTTTTTCAAATTTTTCCGAATATTTCATCATTTTAATTACGATCACCGGAAAATGTCGGAAATTATATGAAGGCTTTAAGGGGTCACATCACTGTAACGGCCTTACAGGAAGCGAATTTTTTGATATTTTTTTTGGCGGAAGAAAATGTGATAAACAAATAATACTTGCGGTATTTATTGAGCATATATTTAAATATATTGCTAGAAATTTTTACCTGAAAATATTACAAAATAGCGACACTGCAGCAATTCTTCCGAAGCATGTCGAAACTCTGCGGCACGCAGTGTAACTGTGCCAATTTAAAAAAAAGGGAATTTTGTTTTATTAGGTCTAGATGAACATTTTTAGTAAAATACTCGGCAATTACTCAAAAATCAATATTTCTAAAATCCCCTACGTGGTTCACTAGCTACACTCATCTAGATTAAAAAAAACTATTTTGTCCACATTAAAATTGGCACAAGTTATACTACGTGCCGCATAGCACCTTAAGTTCAACATGCCTCGGAAGAATTTCCTGCAATGTCGTCATTTTGTAATATTTTCCCATAAAATTTTTTTGCAATATACTTCAATATATGCTTAATAATTACCCCAAGTATTATTTGTCTAAAACACTTCGTGGCAGGCCGTTACAGTGGTGTTACCCCTTAAGGAAAATAATGTTTGCAAACATTTCGGAAATTCATTATTTCTCAGAATTATGAGGGATAAAAAAAATGTAAGATTTTTTTGCGAAAATCTCATTTTTTTCATCTATAACTTTTCTCCGAATATCTCCACAGCCTTTCACTCAATAGGAAAAAGAAAAAGTTCCGGAAAAAAAATTATAACAAGTTTTTTTTTAGGAAAATCTCATTTTTTTCATCTCCAAATTTTCTACGGATATTTTCCCAGCCATTCACTCAGGTAATAGGAAGAAGGGAAATTTCCGAAAAATAATAATAATAATAAGTAGTTTTTTTTACGTAAATCTCATTTCTTTTCATCTTTAACTTTTCTCCGAATATGTCCGCAGCCGTTCACTTAGGTCATAGGAAAAAGAGAAATTTCCGGGAAAAAATGAGAAATTATGAATTTTCAGTAAAAAAAATGTGTTTTTGGGAAATAGACCAGAACTTGAATATGTTTTTAATCATTTTTTTTTCCGAAAATCTCGAATACGACTAAAATATGAGAAATTATGAAAAATTTGGAGAAAAATTTTCACTAGGGGCCCCTGCAGACCGAAGCCAGGAACGCTACCAACGAGACCCTCTCATCGCTTGTAGAATATGTACACTTTCTGGTACTTAGGATTCGCGGCTGGATGGATGATTAGCTTGTTTTTGGGGATAATGCTTTATCGCTTGATGAAAGTATGAGAATTAATATAATAATACGAATATAAATATATTTCCGCTTACTTTCATGAATTATCATTTATTTGACATACGGGCGGGTGTGAGTAAAACGTAAACAATTTTATATAAGATAAGTAAGTTGTAATTTAGATTTATTATTATATTTAAATTAACGTATAAACTAAAAAAATAAGTGAACAGAGTGCGCGATACATTTTTTTATACATTAATACCGCAGAGAATCAAGAGCTAAATAAGCATTGAAATCATCTAAAAGCCTCCCGCGTGCTGTCGGGTGAAATCACGCGCGAGTCGTGCTGAGATTGCTTTTTCCCTCGAAGTCTTCGTTTCGGCTTGGCCGCACATGAACGTGCTCAGCGTCCATGGATTGGTGTAGCTGCCGAAGGCGCGGTCGGGAAACTTCGACCGTGCTCGGCTCTTTTCGAAGACGTCCGAGCGTCGCTCGCTCACGGACACACGCTACTATGATTGTGTGATGGGCGCGTAAGCGACTAGAGAGGGGGTAACTTTTACGCGCGATCTGGCTGCACTGCTGTCAGTTAAGAGGGAATGATACCTCATCGCGGTCGGTATGGTAGAACAATTATAGATTCCCAAAAATCTCGAAAACGGCTCTTCAGATCCCGTCGAAACTTTGCCAAATGATGTCAAATGGATAGACGAACAGCTGTTTTCCCCCCAAATTCTCTGAATTTGAGAAAAAAAATGTAGATTGGCTTATCTTAAGCAAATCTAGTTTTTTTTCTCAAATTCAGAAAATTTGAGGGGAAGACAGCTGTTCGTCTATCTATTTGACGTCGTTTGGCAAAGTTTCGACGGGATCTGAAGAGCCGTTTTCGAGATTTTTGGGAATCTATAATTGTTCTACCATACCGACCGCGATGAGGTATCATTCCCTCTTAATATATATGTGAGTATTATATATATGTGTTTGGTTTGTTGGTTAATTTGAGGTTCGATGTAAATTATATATTTTATTATTTCTTTTTGTAGCGACGAAAAAAAATATTTTTCTTGAAAATCCAGTATGCAATATTCACATTATGGCTGTTGAATCGTACGTGTCACCGTATACAAATAAAACATTTACAGTATAGATCACCTCCAAGTAAAAAATTACTAATATATTATCATTTCATAAGTTAAACAAAAGCATATCAATATTACTCTTCAGTATTATAAACTGCGCTAATAAGAAACAAATATACGACAAATTGCGGATCGACGATTCAAAATCACCGCGCGGACGGAGCCAGCAGTTGTAGCGCCGCCAGGCGAGTACCATCCGCGGATCATTCATCACTTTCACACCATTTCGCCAGCATCAGAGATTAGTAGGGAGATGTACAACGCTCCCCTTTTCGGCGTGCCTCGCAAATGGCGCTAAATCGCGGCGGCGAGTTCGGGAGTATGATTTCGTGATCATCGCCTCTGTCGAGGCTGCAGATTCCCTTGCAGCCGCGCGAGTCCGTGATCACCGCTCAAGTCGGTATCGCAGTCAGCGAGAACGCGAATGGGTAGCTCGGTGGGGGGAAAGTCTACGCCCCTCGCAAATCGCGCTCGCTCGACAGGCGAACGGAGCGAGGTTTTCCGTCCGATCGAGCTCGACATATATATGTGTGGCCGTACTGCGGATTGGAATATGCATTAAATGAATTCTAAAGTGAAAAACATGTATCGAGATGATTGTTTTCTCTCGGTTGCCCGTTTATGCCGAAAATGCGGGTTAAAAAAATTAACGACGAACCGCGTTGCAAAATAAAACGCCGAAACGACCGTGGAAGGTTCAAAAAGAAATCTTGAGCCTTTGCCGCGATCGTTTCCACATTTTTTTTCAACAGTAAACATTATGGATAAGCGTGTATCATAAATATTTCTCTATCTGCAATGGGCGTTGTGGCCGAGTTGGTAGCGTGGCGGATTAACGATGTTACGGTCCGGGTTCAATCCCCGGTGAATCAACTTTTTTTTTTCTTTACTTTATATTCAGAATTTTTTCGAACTTACTCTCGCTTTAGCTATTCTCGCATGTTCAGGCATTATTTATGATATTTAATTCGTATATGCTTAAGGTATTCCTTTCGCGGAGGGCCGTATTTTGTGGGGGCATAAGAAGGGCCTTCTGAATCGTCGGTAAATTACAATTGGGCTTAATAAAAAAACAAGTTATAATGGATTATTATACACAACGATAAACTAGAATGACAAAATTCGCGCAAATTTAGTAGATTGAGACATTTTTACATTTATTTGAAACGTCACGGCTACAAAAATTCTTCTGCTAACCACACTTTTCCAAGTTTTAACATTAATATTTTCTTTAAACGTTCGGTGACCCTCTGTTTTTATTGTTGTTACGGAATCTTTAGACTTTTTTACACCTCTGAGCAGTTTGTATTAGGCATCTAGAGTTATTTAGTGTATAAATTATTAGAAAGACATGTGGCCAGCGTGACATGTCCATAAAGCGCCGTATAAGTGAGACGATTTTTAGGGCCGTAATTTTTCGTTAAACGTTCGGTAACTTGGCTTGAAATTTTACCAGTATACTAGGATGTATTTGTACTTCATTATAGACGAAAATCAGTTAAGTGTAAAATATTTGGGTTCGTGAAAGGAATACCTTAATAAAAAAAAACAAGACATTACTACCGGGGATCAGCGCAGCCAGATCGCGCGTAAAAGTTACCCCCTCTCTAGTCTGTTATACGGCAATCGCCCAATCATAGTAGCGCGTGTCCGTGAGCGACAACGCTTGGACATCTTCGGAAAGAGCCGAGCACGGTCGAAGTTTCTCGACTGCGCCTTCGGCAGCTACACCAACGCATGGACGCTGAGCACGTTCATGTGCGGCCAAGCCGAAACGAAGGCTTCGAGGGAAAAAGCAATCTGAGCACGACTCACGCGTGACGTCACCCGACGTCGCGCGCGAGGCTTTTAGATAATTTCAATGCTTATTTAGCTCTTGATTCTCTGCGTTATTAATGTATACAAAAAAATGTACCGCGCACTCTGATCGCTTATTTTTTTAGTTTATACGTTAATTTAAATATAATAATAAATCTAAATTACAACTTATTTATCTTATATAAAATTGTTTACGCTTTACTCACACCCATCCTTATGCCAAATAAATTATAATTCATAAAAGTAAGCGGACATATATTTATATTCGTATTATTATATTAATTCTCATACTTTCATCAAGCGATAAAGCATTATCCCCAAAAAGAAGCCAATCATCCACCCGGCCGCGAAACGTAAGTACCAGAAAGTGCACATATTCTACAAGCGATGAAATGGTCCCGTTGGTAGCGTTCCTGGCTTCGGTCCGCAGGGGCCCGTGGTGCAAATTTTTCTCCAAATTTTTCATAATTTATCATATTTTAGTGATATTTGAGATTTTCGGAGAAAAAATTATTTAAAACAGATTCAATTTCTGGTCTATTTCCCAAAAACACTTTTTTTTCACTGAAAATTCATGATTTCTCATTTTTTTCCCGGAAATTTCTCTTTTTCCTATGACCTGAGTGAACGGCTGCGGACATATTCGGAGAGAAGTTAAAGATGAAAAGAAATGAGATTTTCGTTAAAAAAACTGATTATTATTTTTTTTCCGGAAATTTTCCTTCTTCCTATTACCTGAGTGAACGGCTGCGAAGATATTCGGAGAAAATTTAAAGATGAAAAAATGAGATTTTCGTAAAGAAAACTTGTTCTTATTTTTTTTTCGGAACTTTTTCTTTTTCCTATTGAGTGAAAGGCTGCGGAGATATTCGGAGAAAAGTTATAGATGAAAAAGAATGAGATTTTCATAAAAAAAAACTTATTGCATTTTTTTATCCCTCATAATTCTGAGAAATAATGAATTTCCGAAATTTTTGCAAACATCATTTTCCTTAACGGGTAACTCTACTGTAACGGCCTGCCACGAAGCGTTTTAGACAAATAATACTTGGGGTAATTATTAAGCATATATTGAAGTATATTGCAAAAAAAATGGACGGGAAAATATTACAAATTAGCGACACTGCAGCAAATTCTTCCGAGGCATGTTGAACTTAAGGTGCTCTGCGGCACGTAGTATAACTTGTGCCAATTTTAATCTGGACGAAATAATTATTTTAAATTAAATCTAGATGAGTGTAGCTAGTGAACCACGTAGGGGATTTTAGAAATACTGATTTTTGAGTAATTGCCACGTATTTGACTAAAAATGTTCATTTAGACTTAATAAAACAAAAGTCTTTTTTTTAGATTAAAATTGGCACAGTTATACTGCGTGCCGCAGAGGTTCGACATGCTTCGGAAGAATTGCTGGAGTGTCGCCATTTTGTAATATTTTTGGATAAAAATTTCTAGCAATATACTTAAGTATATGCTCAATAAATACCGCAAGTGTTATTTGTTTATCACATTTTCTTCCGCCGAAAAAAATATTAAAAAATACGCTTCCTGTAAGGCCGTTACAGTGGTGTTACCCCTTACAGTCTTCATATAATTTCCGAGATTTTCCCGTGATCGTAATTAAAATGATAAAATATTCGAAGAAATTCGGAGAAACTCGGATGTTTGCGTAAAAATAATTGTCCGCAAAACTCCGAATTCTTCATATTTGTTCCAATTCATAGAAAAATTCGGAAAAATTTTCCGGAAAAAATCGGAGTTTTTCGGGAAAAAAAAATTGCACTAGGGGCGCGGGATCGTTCCCCGCGCTCAGTGGATTTAAAAAATTATTATTACTATTAATTCTTATTTGATTAGTTATTTTTATTAGTTATCATTATTATTTTAATTAGTTATCTTTTAGTGTCGAAAAATTTATCGCGCACTCTGATCGCTTATTTTATTAGTTTATATGTTAATTTAAATATAATAATAAATCTAAATTACAACTTATTTTACTTCTGAAATTTTTTTTGCGCTTTACTCACACCCGTCTTTATGCCAAAGAAATTGTAATTCATAAAAGTAAGCGGAAATTTATTTATTTTCGTATTATTATATTCTTTCTCATATACTTTCATCAAGCGATAAAGCATTATGATAATGCTTTATCGCTTGATGAAAGTATATGAGCGGAAATATATTTATATTCGTATTATTATATTCATTCAATAACTAATCAAATAAGAATTAATAGTAATAATAATTTTTTTAAAAGCACCCAGCGCGGGGAACGATCCCGCGCCCCTGCGGACCAAAGCCAGGAACGCTATCAACGGGACCACCTCATCGCTTGTAAATACGTGCACTTTCTGGTACCTACGATTCGCGGCCGGATACATTATGATAATACTTTATCGCTTGATGAAAGTGTATGAGAATGAATATAATAATACGAATATATTTCCGCTTACTTTTATGAATTACAATTTCTTTGGCATAGGGACGGGTGTGAGTAAAGCGCAAAAAAAAATTCAGAAGTAAAATAAGTTGTAATTTAGATTTATTATTATATTTAAATAAACATATAAACTAATAAAATAAGTGATCAGAGTGCGCGATAAATTTTTCGACACTAAAAGATAACTAATTAAAATAATAATGATAACTAATAAAAATAACTAATCAAATAAGAAGTAATAGTAATAATAATTTTTTAAATCCACTGAGCGCGGGGAACGATCCCGCGCCTCTAGTGCAATTTTTTTTCCCGAAAAACTCCGATTTTTTCCGGAAAATTTTTCCGAATTTTTCTATGAATTGGAACAAATATGAAGAATTCGGAGTTTTGCGGACAATTATTTTTACGCAAACATCGGAGTTTCTCCGAATTTCTTCGAATATTTTATCATTTTAATTACGATCACGGGAAAATCTCGGAAATTATATGAAGACTGTAAGGGGTAACACCATTGTAACGGCCTTACAGGAAGCGTATTTTTTAATATTGTTTTCGCCGGAAGAAAATGTGATAAACAAATAACACTTGCGGTATTTATTGAGCATATACTTAAGTATATTGCTAGAAATTTTTATCCAAAAATATTACAAAATGGCAACACTCCAGCAATTCTTCCGAAGCATGTCGAACCTCTGCGGCACGCAGTATAACTGTGCCAATTTTAATCTAAAAAAAAGAATTTTGTTTTATTAATAGTACAGTCGTGCTGTATATTGGAATCGGATAAAATTAGAAGAAGGCTGGTTTTTTGACAGGTGATTTTGTGGGTGCCAGGGGTGCTAATGCCAAGTTTGCCTAAAAATCGGGGTGTAGGGTTTTTTTCTAGGGGATGAAGGGGTATAGGGGTGGATTGATGCCAAACTACATCCCCCACGAGGTCGGCGCCATAAGACAAAATGTTCAGAAAAATCCGGGCTTTATTTTTGTCCACAGCGTCGAAGTCGGGGAAGTGCATTTTGGGGGTGAAAAAGTGGGGTGAAATTTTGAAAAATCAGTTTTAATTCAATAACTCTTTAGAAAAAATTCAGAAATTTTTTATTCAAATAGGAAAGTTGTAGCCCTTGAAAAGACGCGTCGATTGAGTATTTGATCATCCCTCTCCGATAATATCTTCAGCCCCATAAAAATGATGGATATATCAAAAAAAAATTGTTCATTGAATAACTCAAAAACAATCAATTTTTCGAGTATGGTTTAAATATACGAAATGTAGAAAATAACTTTCTCTACATTTTTGTTCCTATGGACCACCCTTGAATTTCGATTTTTCCAACCCCTCTCGGGGGTTGAAAATTCAAAATGAAATTCTGGGGAAACTATTGATCGTACGAATTCGCCGCCATGGAAAGATTTGTAGCTTGAACTCTCAGCTACATTCTTGTCCATAGCGTTAAAGACGTATCTCTTCATTTTCGATTTTAAAAAGTGGGGAGAACGTACCAAAAATCAGTTTTTTGAGAATAACTCCTCGGGAATTTTTTTTTCGAAGTCTATTTAAATGAAACAGTTGTAGCTCTCAAAAATACGCGTCGATTGGGTATAAAGTTATCCCTCAACTCCAAAAGTAACACCCCCATAAAAAATGACGAAATACTCTGAAAATTTTGTTTTCGTGATTATTCAAAAATGGTCGATTTTACGGGTGCAGTTTGAATGTACGAATTTTACCATGTTTTCATCCCGTAACGAAAATAAAAATATTTTTATTTCTTGCCGGATAAGTTTTGAGTGTACGAAATTTGTCATTGGGGATAATTTGTTCATTGAACATTCAGCTCCAATTTTATTCATAAACTCAAACCCGCGAGGTTGATCCTTGGGGGGTGAACAATCAGGGTAAACAATCTTTGGTACAGTTATTTCGATAATTCCCTTATATCGATAATTTCGATATAACGGAACATCGATATAATACAGTTATATCGATAATTTCGATAATTCCGATAATAATAAATTAATTTATCCCCAATGACAAATTTCGTACACTCAAAACTTATCCGGCAAAAAATAAAAATATTTTTATTCTCGTTACGGGATGAAAACATGGTAAAATTCGAGGGTTGTTTATATGAACGAAAATGTAGGGAACATTAATCCCTACATTGCGTACATTCAAACTGCACCCGTAAAATCGACCATTTTTGAATAATCACGAAAACAAAATTTTCACAGTATTTCGTCATTTTTTATGGGGGGGGGGGTTACTTTTGGAGTTGAGGAATTACTTTATACCCAATCGACGCGTATTTTTGAGAGCTACAACTGTTTCATTTAAATAGAGTTCGAAAAAAAAATTTCCGAGGAGTTATTCTCAAAAAACTGATTTTTGGTACGTTCTCCCCACTTTTTAAAATCGAAAATGAAGAGATACGTCTTTAACGCTATGGACAAGAATGTAGCTGAGAGTTCAAGCTACAAATCTTTCCATGGCGGCGAATTCGTACGATCAATAGTTTCCCCAGAATTTCATTTTGAATTTTCAACCCCCGAGAGGGGTTGGAAAAAGCGAAATTCAAGGGTGGTCCATAGGAACAAAAATGTAGAGAAAGTTATTTTCTACATTTCGTACATTTAAACCATACTCGAAAAATTGATTGTTTTTGAGTTATTCAATGAACAATTTTTTTTTGATATATCCATCATTTTTATGGGGCTGAAGATATTATCGGAGAGGGATGATCAAATACTCAATCGACGCGTCTTTTCAAGGGTTACAACTTTCCTATTTGAATAAAAATTTTCTGAATTTTTTCTAAAGAGTTATTGAATTGAAACTGATTTTTCAAAATTTCACCCCACTTTTTCACCCCCAAAATGCACTTCCCCGACTTCGACGCTGTGGACAAAAATAAAGCCCGGATTTTTCTGAACATTTTGTCTTATGGCGCCGACCTCGTGGGGGATGTAGTTTGGCATCAATCCACCCCTATACCCCTTCATCCCCTAGAAAAAAACCCTACACCTCGATTTTTAGGCAAACTTGGCATTAGCACCCCTGGCACCCACAAAATCACCTGTCAAAAAACCAGCCTTCTTCTAATTTTCTCCTATTCCGGTGTTTTTCGACGACAGCACGACTGTACTATAAGTCTAAATGAACATTTTTAGTCAAATACGCGGCAATTACTCAAAAATCAGTATTTCTAAAATCCCCTACGTGGTTCACTAGCTACACTCATCTAGATTTAATTTAAAATAATTATTTCGTCCAGATTAAAATTGGCACAAGTTATACTACGTGCCGCAGAGCACCTTAAGTTCAACATGCCTCGGAAGAATTTGCTGCAGTGGCGCTAATTTGTAATATTTTCCCGTACATTTTTTTTGCAATATACTCAGTTTTTTAAACGAAAACCTCATTTCTTTTCATCTTTAACTTCTCTCCGAATATGTCCGCAGCCGTTCACTCAGGTCATAGGAAAAAGAGAAATTTCCGGGAAAAAAATGAGAAATCATGAATTTTCAGTGAAAAAAAAGTGTTTTTGGGAAATAGACCAGAACTTGAATCTGTTTTAAATAATTTTTTCTCCGAAAATCTCAAATATCACTAAAATATGATAAATTATGAAAAATTTGGAGAAAAATTTGCACCACGGGCCCCTGCGGACCGAAGCCAGGAACGCTACCAACGGGACCATTTCATCGCTTGTAGAATATGTGCACTTTCTGGTACTTACGTTTCGCGGCCGGGTGGATGATTGGCTTCTTTTTGGGGATAATGCTTTATCGCTTGGTGAAAGTATGAGAATTAATATAATAATACGAATATAAATATATGTCCGCTTACTTTTATGAATTATAATTTATTTGGCATAAGGACGGGTGTGAGTAAAGCGTAAACAATTTTATATAAGATAAATAAGTTGTAATTTAGATTTATTATTATATTTAAATTAACGTATAAACTAAAAAAATAAGCGATCAGAGTGCGCGGTACATTTTTTTGTATACATTAATAACGCAGAGAATCAAGAGCTAAATAAGCATTGAAATTATCTAAAAGCCTCGCGCGCGACGTCGGGTGACGTCACGCGTGAGTCGTGCTCAGATTGCTTTTTCCCTCGAAGCCTTCGTTTCGGCTTGGCCGCACATGAACGTGCTCAGCGTCCATGCGTTGGTGTAGCTGCCGAAGGCGCAGTCGAGAAACTTCGACCGTGCTCGGCTCTTTCCGAAGATGTCCAAGCGTTGTCGCTCACGGACACGCGCTACTATGATTGGGCGATTGCCGTATAACAGACTAGAGAGGGGGTAACTTTTACGCGCGATCTGGCTGCGCTGATCCCCGGTAGTAATGTCTTGTTTTTTTTATTAAGCATATACGAATTAAATATCATAAATAATGCCTGAACATGCGAGAATAGCTAAAGCGAGAGTAAGTTCGAAAAAATTCTGAATATAAAGTAAAGAAAAAAAAAAGTTGATTCACCGGGGATTGAACCCGGACCGTAACATCGTTAATCCGCCACGCTACCAACTCGGCCACAACGCCCATTGCAGATAAAGAAATATTTATGATACACCCTTATCCATAATGTTTACTGTTGAAAAAAAATGTGGAAACGATCGCGGCAAAGGCTCAAGATTTCTTTTTGAACCTTCCACGGTCGTTTCGGCGTTTTATTTTGCAACGCGGTTCGTCGTTAATTTTTTTAACCCGCATTTTCGGCATAAACGGGCAACCGAGAGAAAACAATCATCTCGATACATGTTTTTCACTTTAGAATTCATTTAATGCATATTCCAATCCGCAGTACGGCCACACATATATATGTCGAGCTCGATCGGACGGAAAACCTCGCTCCGTTCGCCTGTCGAGCGAGCGCGATTTGCGAGGGGCGGAGACTTTCCCCCACCGAGCTACCCATTCGCGTTCTCGCTGACTGCGATACCGACTTGAGCGGTGATCACGGACTCGCGCGGCTACAAGGGAATCTGCAACCTCGACAGAGGCGATGATCACGAAATCATACTCCCGAACTCGCCGCCGCGATTTAGCGCCATTTGCGAGGCACGCCGAAAAGGGGAGCGTTGTACATCTCCCTACTAATCTCTGCCAGCATTGTGTTCGGGCTCCTTTACTCTAGTCTCCCTGGTAAAAGCGATGATATTTCCTAGTATGAAATTCAGCCACGGTAGCGCTCTTAGACCAAAGATACCGCTGTGAAGTTTCGCGTTGGTCATACAACGAAGTGAGCTCTGAGTTTTATTTCCGTTTTATACTTTTTAATCGCGGTGTATTTCTTTCGCGTGTGTATAAAGTGTGGATACAGTGAAAAAAGTGCTTCTGCAAAATATTGTGACTCGTTACCAACGTACTGGTAAGGAGAAGGCATTTTTTTTGAATATTTAATGACATTTGGGGTAATATTTTGTTAGTATAATTTGCCGGTTAAATAAATTGAGGTTATGGTGTCATATGTGACGTTTTTTTTCTACGCTCGAAGCCGGCGTAATTTCTATTGCAGTGAGGGATTAGTGTGCATATTTCGAGTTGAAAGAGGGAACAAAATTAATGAACAATACATATTTTCAATTTCAACCATTATACTAGCTTGCAGCGTGGAAATTAGAGGCCAGTTCAATTTTTTCAACCTGCATATTACAATAACAAAATATTACCCCGCAAGACATCTAATATATACAATAATGAATTTCTTTATTTTTGCAGATTACTTCATCGAGGTCGAGATGGGTAAACCGTGCGCGTATCCGGGATGCCGAACTGGGCGACGTGCCGTCAGGGCGGAACGGATGCGTGCTGGATTACGGCAGCTATCGGTTTTTCAAGGACCCGGAGTAAGTCTTTTGCTCTACATTATTTTCTTATTTTCGACAGTAAAGCACTTAGCAGCGCTGCTCAGTATCCAGTCAACGCGGTTCCCCCGTCGCGCTAAAAATCGCATAGCAGTGCCGCCAAGTGCTTTGTTGTCGATTATGCAATCAATACAACAAACTCCCGCTAACTGTGTAATGAATAACTGTCGCTAACCCTCCCGCTTGAGAGGAAAGTCTCGCTCATGCTTTTGCTCTTTAGTGGCGGAGAAAGGTCCTTAGGTTACTGTCGCACCGCGCAGATCAGGATCCTGACAGTGCGAGAGTTAGCGGAAGTTCACTGTACTTATAATATCAGTGGATGTCACTGACATTTTTTTGTGGTTTGAAATTAAATATTATATTAAATTACAGAATATGCTGGAGCGATGGAGCGAGGGCATCCAACACCAGCTTGCTCCGAGTGATTTAGTGTGCGAGCTTCACTTCTCTGACTCTGATGTGGTCACAGAAGATCGTACACAAATGCCTGGTGGAGAAATCGTTATTATTCCCCGCAGGAACTATTCGTTGGTTCGTTTAATATGCCTGAGCTTGTCTACCCGGTGTCTTGGACTCAACCAACGTGTGATGCCGATGAACAGAACGGAATAGAAAGCTTCGTGCAACAACGGTACAGGGAAGGATTGTAAATCTCGATTCTTTTACAGTCTTTTACAGTCTTTTACAGTCTTTTACACTCTTTTACAATCTAATCCTTCCTGAAATCGACATTCTACTACAAAAATAATAATATCAATAAAGAGAAAAAATGTTAATTTTGTAATTTCTCATTCAATTGTACTCGTAGTTCTTTGACACTGGGGTTCTTGAGGAAAAGGTACTTGCGGTGCGACTCCAAGAACTTGTACACCAGATAATAACGCTGTTTCCTGAGAACAAATTGAAGCTCCTGGTCCACCGCAATGCCTATACGCAAATTATAAAAAACGTATTTATAAAAATAATCCATCTCTCGAATCACGCGACTATAATATGGCAAATAGAGACAAAATTACGCTTTTGCTCCCTGTTCACAGATTCAATATATTCTAATATTTCCTACTATTAATTTTCTCCTTCAAGCGCATTGATTAAATTACTACATGACTGTGCTGAGTGGAATGGAACTTCAAAACACGAGGAGCTGGTTATGAAATGTCTGGGAAATTGTCAATACTATTTCTGTCTGGGCTTGCGATCTCGATTACGATACAATCCCCTACGACGTTCACCATTTCTTCAAAGTGACAACGATTAAAGGGATAGAGGAATAGCCCTCAAGTCGATTTGGGTATGTGCTATTTATTTTACTTCAACTCTTCTTCAGGATTGTCGGACATCTTGGTGGAAGAAACGAAATTCTGAAACGCCGCTTCGTACGATAAACATTTTGCTCCACGGTATAACCAAAAACAAATAAATAATGCAAACGAGTTCGAGCTCCATTCGTCCCCGTATCGTTTGCTCGCGGGGAGTTGAACTCGTTAACCTCGGGCTCGAGAGAACGATAACGAGATCCTCGAGCTTGCGAAGAACACCCAAACGTTTGACCACATTTATGCATGAACAGTGGTCAGAATTATTTTTAAAAAAACAGTTCTAAGCATCAGGTCCAAGAGATAAGCTCGGAGAAATTGTACACGCGCATACTCTGGAGTATCAGATCTTCGATTAATATTTATTTCTCGTGTTATTCGCAGGCATTAACACAGTGTCAAGCTTCAATATCCGGAAGCTGACGTCCAACCATTTTTGGTCAAGTCACACCAATACTTTCAGGACTTCAAACAGCAAGATTTTAAGGACATACATCAGGCAAGAAGGAGTCGGAATAATATTAATGCCCAGTGTAACAACCATTATACAACAGGTGAGGGACACCAAATTGTACAATCAGGCTCTCGCCAACAAGAGGCATGAAAAATTAATACTTTTTCTCTTGAAACAGGTATCGCGACAGAAACCCCAAGTACTGCGGTCAAGAAAGATGCCATGGATCCCATTCAGAGTCCAGAGAAATTGAGAGCGCTTGAGGCTCAATGGATTGCGCCGTATCGGTACTGTTGCCACCTCGTACGTGCGTACGGTAGTGGTATATTATCGGTACGCCGTACGGTACGCTGTACCGCCAATTTACTAGTACGGTACCGGTACAGAATCGCCAGCGTGGAGCCACCGTGCACTGCAGTACGGTGTAACTCTACGGTCGCGATACCGTGGAGGTATGGGGTACTGCAGTACACGGTGGTTTCAGGGTGGCGATACTTTACCGGCACCGTACTAATACATTTGCACCGTGTACTGCAATACGGTGTAACTCAGCGGTAGCGGTACCGTGAAGGGATGACTACGCTGGTATCCCGCACCCGTACATTACCGCTACTGATGGGTAGTATGCTTTGGTTAACTGGGTAGCCAAGCGCACCATTGCTACAGCGTACCGCAAATGTGGAGTACGCCGTACCGTACAGTATCGGTAGTGTACAGGTATGGCGTACCAACGTAGTCGTACCTCCACGGTACCGCCACCATGTCACACCGTACTAGCATACCCAGTGGCGGTAATGTACCGATATGGTACTGGTACTGGTGCATTTGCGGTACATCGTACTGTACGGCGTACCGGTAATGTACGGGTATCGTACGCACGTACATGGTGGCCACAGTACCGGTCGGCGTACTCTACTTGAGCGGTACATTTGCGGTACGCGGTTAGCCTGGCGGGCGGGGGGGGGGGGGAATCGCCACCTTTGATTAGGACTATCTGGCATTTGATAAAGTAGGTCACGGAGCGGTGTTAGTGCAGGTGCTTATGCCAACAACTGGCATAAGCACATGCACGTGAAACATTATTTAAACATGTGTCACCCGTTTAGTCTGTAAAGAACCCACAGTCAAGTTTTCTTCTAGACAACTTACATTACGGGCAAACGAAGAGAAATGTGTTGTTCGTCGTTCAACAGATCGATATGTGTTTTTTTTCTTATCTGCGAAAAATCAGCCGTCTCGGAGAATACGGGAAATCGGCAAATCAGCTATCTGTTTTAAGGTCCCAGCCGTCCCAGCTAACCACGTACCGTAAATGTACCCCTCATGTGGAGTACGCCGTACCAGTACTGTTACCACCTCGTACGTGCGTACGGCACTAGTACATTACCGTTACGCCGTACGGTTCGCTGTGCCGCCAATGTACTAGTATAGTACCGGTACAGTATCGCCACCGTAGAGCCACCGTGTGCTGCAGTACGGTGTAACTCCACAGTAGCGATACCGTGGAGATACGAGTACGCTTGTATCCCGTAGCCGTACATTATCGGTACTGTAGGGAACGGCGTACTCCCCATTTGCCGTACGCTGTACTAATGGTACCCAGCTAACCAAGTATCGCAACTGTACCGCTCATGTGGAGAGCGCCGTACCGGTACTGTTACCACCTCGTACGTGCGGACGGTACTGGTACATTATCGGTACGCCGTACGGTTCGCTGTTCCGCCAATGTACTAGTACGGTGTCGGTACAGTATCGCCACCGTGGAGCCACCGTGCAATGCAGTACGGTGTAACTCCACGGTAGCGATACCGTGGAGGTACGACTACGGTGGTATCCCGTACCTGTAAATTACCGGTACTGTGGGGTACGGCGTACTCCACATTTGCGGTACGCTGTACTAATGGTACGCTTGGTTAACTGGGTACGCTTGGTTAACTGGCCCAGATAACCAAGTATCGCAAATGTACTGCTCATGTGTGGAGAGTGCCGTACCGGTACTGTTGCCACCTCGTACGTGCGGACGGTACTGGTACATTACCGGTACACCGTACGGTTCGCTGAACCGCCGATTTACTAGTACGGTACCGGTGCAGTATCGCCACCGTGGAGCCACCGTGCACTGCAGTACGGTGTAACTCCACGGTAGCGATACCGTGGAGGTACGACTACAGTAGTATCCCGTACCCGTACATTACCGGTACTGTGGGGTACGGCGTACTCCACATTTGCGGTACGGTGTACTAATGGTACGCTTGGTTAACTGGGGGGGTGCGTTGAAAGCCACGCGGTCGGTAAAAATCTCGCAGTTTTCACCAGAAAGATTGAACTTTCGCGAAACAAGATTCTCACTTCGTATTTTCAATAGAGGCCAAATGAGATTTTCTGTGTTGCGAAATGTTAATCATCTTGGGCAAAAGTGAAAAATGAATGTTTTACCTTAAGGTGCAAGAACGTGAGTTTGAAAGGGTTATATTCTATATCCCCTAAAGGGCTGAGAGCTTCAGGATACTGTTGAAATATTTTTTGTTTGCCATATCACTGTTCCGCGCTACCATGGAAACCGTACTGATTCGCGTACGTAGTTCGTCACTAACCGAAAATACTTCATGTATACGTCATGGAACCTTTGAAGCTCGTTGTCGTGGGGCCTGCAGGGGTGAGGTCATAATATCAATTTTTCTCGGACAACTCTCATTATTATTAATGTATTAAAAATCTCCAATCCGTGGAAACAGGCTCCGAATTATATTTTTGGATATCTAGGGACGCAAAACAAAACCATTATGAGGACTTTACCTTTTTGTTTTAATCCTCCATGTGAACACCCGTTTTTTACACCCTCAATCTGAACACTGTGTGAATAGAGAATACTACCAGTTTTCAATTTCCTTCGGTCTTTAAAAAAGTCGAAAAAATGAGGATTACTTCTCAAAGTGCGCACTACATGATCCAAAAATGAACATGATCAATGTCCTACAGTTTACTTTCAAATAAAAATGAAAATTTATTAAAAAATCCGGGAAAAGCAAGAATTCCTCAGGTTCATCTTGATTTCCAATTTTTCTCGAGCTTTAAGTAAATCGGAAAAAATCACGGACACTTCCCAGAGTGAGCTTTCAATGATTAAACGATGAACATTATCAAATGTCCCATAGCCTTCTGAATAAAAATTGAAATTGGTACAAAAATACGGAGAAAAAAAGGATTTGTTTACAGAATTCGTAATTTTGAATTAATTAGTTCGAGCTTCGAATAAAATATGTATACTGACAGAAAGAAGAAAAAAAGCCAACGAATTGCAGGAAAAAGCTTCCATTAGTATTTTAAAAATCTACAGATATTGCATAAAGCGCTACTATTTCATGGCATGTATGTTAGAATGTAGATAGACTTTTCGGATAACACTACATGTAATGCGGTATTTTTCAACCGATCACAGGCATTAAGCATGTCGCAGCTCCCCCCCCCCCCCCCCCCACTCTTCCACAATACTGTGGCAATGGAGTGGGGGAAGCGATAGTTTCATGTGACATTCAGCTTACACAGACCCCTATAAACCTTCCTAAACAAACACATATAGTTTTTAAAGCTTTTTCAATGCTAAGAAACTAAAAACAAGTAAAGCAAAAATAGTTCAGAAAAATTGCACTTCATTAATAAATATTTTCTTTAGTAATAGAAAAGAGTAAACCACTACGCAGATCTTTCAAAAATTACTAATTTTTTTTTTTGAAAATTGTTCCTAAATCTTTTGAAAAATTGTGAACCATTTGAACGCTTCTTTAAAATCTTGGAAACATTTTTAAATCTTTTAAAATGTTTAAAAAGTATTGAAATTTTTTGACAATTTCTTTACAATTTATGGGGATGAAAAAAAGGCCGGAAAAACGACTATTTCCAATTATATCGCCGACGCGACGGAAATCCCGTATGATTATCGACCCACCCGTGGCGTGAGAATCCTCGAGTTTGAAGTCCCAGGCGTTTGTTTCAAGAACAAAACGACCAGAATAGACGTCGAGTTGTGGGATTGCAGCGGCGATTCGAAGTAAGTAATGAAAAAAAAATAACATTAACTTAAGCAAACATAAACCCCATAAAATAGCGATAACCATACCGGCTGCGATATTTTACCGCGATGACGCTAGATACGAAAATTGTTGGGCCGCCATACGAAAGGATGCGATTGGTGTGGTTTTCGTCTCCAAACAGGCCGGCAGAACGAGCGAGGAGCATGTCCGACAGCTCGACCGGATGTACGATTACTTTGTGAACCAATCGAAACTCGAGGCCAAGAATTGCGTGCTGCTGCGCTACGAGACAGAAAAGTCACGTGGCGCCGAACTTTCGAAAAATACGTTATGTGAGTATAATACTGACGGCACTTCGTAAAGGAAAATTGCGGTAAGTTGGAGAAATTCTTTTTAAACAAAACAAAAAGCGGCGGAAAATTGGAAAAATAAAATCATAATAATAAACATTGTAAAAAAAAATAGGTATGAAAGTTTTTAACCAATTCAAGAACAACTTGAATTGCCAAAGAAGAATTTTGCCAATTCAAGACATGCCGATCAAGAAGAAGAACGTTTAATTATTTAAATTTTAATTCGTATTTTGTTTTAACATTAAAAATACCATTTCCATTTATTTTAATTTTCGAAATGATCTCTTTTGTTCATTTTTTCCACGCTTTGTTTGCGTGCGTTTATGTTTTTTAATTTCAAAATCCGAAGAAAAAAGGGTCGCATTTTTAATTCAATTTTCAATCGAAGTTTTTCGAATGATGTTTCTAATTAAAGCAAACCCAAACAACCCCAAACAACAAGGCATGGGTTGTTTAAATTAAAATTCCCTTAAAGATTTCTCTTTGAGGTCATTTAGGTTTTTTCTGGGTAATTATGCAGTTTGGCGCCTTTTCCGCAAAACGGCGGAAAATTTTTTTTTCGCCACAAACTGCCTCTATTAGTCCTAACTAATGATATTTCGTTGGGGGAGGCTGACATTTTCCATAATTACCATGAGTTATGGGGTTTTCAAGTTTGAGAAAACACATGATGGAGTAGGGCATTTCCATGCATTTTGGCAGTGTGTGTCGACTCTGGAACGACTTTCAACTCAAATCCACTATCCAACGCACCCTCTGAGGGGGTTGGGGGGGTGAAACCCCCCCGACGGGGTCAAGGGGCAGCGCCCCTGCGGGGGTGGAGGGGGCGGAGCCCCCCAAGATACTGGAAAGAGATTTTTAAAAGAAAAAAAGTCTCTTTTCCATAATTGTTCTACCAATAGCGTTTTTGTGTGTGTGTGTGTGTGTGTGTGTGTGTGTGTGTGTGTGTGTGCGTGCGCGTGCGCGTGTGCGTGTGCGTGTGCGTGTGTGCGTGTGCGTGTGCGCGTGCGCGTGTGCGTGTGTGTGTGTGTGTGTGTGTATGTGTGTGTGTGTATGTGTGTGTGTGTGTGTTATTTTGAAAATGAGTCTGGAAATCGTCGAATGTACTGTGTGTAGATTTGTTTTGCTATATGTGCGTGCGTGTGTGTGTTACCCGTTTACAAGTTACCTACACAGCTATGTGTCTTCTTATAGGTAGTATAGTACCGAGGTAACAATGTACATGTTTTGGTTTGATTTCGGCGACCACATTGTCCTCTCCCACTACTATAAAAAAATTTAAAATCTCAAACTTCAAAACCCCATAACTTATGGAGTTTATGGGAAATGTCAGCCTCCCCCGACGAAATATCATTTGTTATGATGGAATAAACAACCCCATGGCGAAAAAAAAATTTCCCGTCGTTTTTCGGAAAAGGCGCCAAACTGCATAATTACCGCCTATTTTCCCGCTCTTTGTTTAGGTCTTTTAGTTCAAGCAAGCCTAAACAAAAAGGGCTGGAATTTTTAAATTTTGAATCGAATTTTTCCGAATAATTTAGCTTCATTACGTCAAATCCAGAAAACCCGAAACTCTTTTCCTTAAGCCTTCTCTTTGTTTAGGTTGGTTTGGTTTTAGTCTCGAGCAACAATAAATTGAATTCAAACTCAATTATTTTTCTATATGACTTTTTCGTTGAAGTTGAACCTAAACAAAAATCGATAAGAAAATTAAAAAAAAAACAAGAATGAAATTAAAATGATATCATTTTATGAATGCAAAAAATTGGACTGACATTTTTTCAATCAAAAGAAAAATATGAAAAATCCAAAACGAATAAGAATTTAACGAGTTCAAAATCATCCTAAACACATACAAAAATGTAATAAAATTCAAATTAATATCCAATAAAAAAAACAGCAAAACAATTTTCAAAAATAAAGAGGTTACAAAAAAGGCGTAAACATTTATAAAACCAAGAATACACCAAAACGCGTTAAAAATTTGAAATAAAATTTACAGCGTCCAGTTTCGCGAGGATCTCCCAGGTGACGTGCAACGTTGACGAGGGTGGCTCAAAATTGAAGGCGGACTTTCTCGCATTTCTGGGCAGTTTGATGGCCAGGAGGCAGGAAAAGGCCGAGCGCGAAGAAAACAATATAATAATCGACGAGTCTCCGTTCTACACAAGATAGCAATGATCAACATCAATTGTAAAATGAAGGAACCTAAATATATATATGGGTCATTCCATGTCAAATCGACAAATTTTTTACCTGACCCCCTTTGATTTCGCTGAAAATTTTCTATCTTTTTCTACCCCCCGAAAGTTATTTTTCAGAATTTTTTCAAATTTTTTTTCCCGACTCAAAAAAAGTTATGAATTTTTGAAAAAAACCGCTCTTTTATTTTTAAATTGCCAGAACTTTTTCAAAAATTGACCGTTTGGGAACTTTTTTTTTTCAAAATGTTTGTTTTTAAATGTAGTTTTCGAAAAAAAATATGAAAAATTTTTCAGAATCCCAGATATATGAAATATTTTAGTTTTTTTGAAAAAACCGTAATTTTCTCAAAGTCCGACCGTTTTTTTTTGTTTTTTTTTTTGCTCTAAAAATACTTCAACTAATTCTGCAATGATCCCCGTTAATCAAAAGATGTGACGACAATCGCTTCTAATTTTTTTTCTTGATTATAAAAAAAATTTTGTTGAATTTTTGCTGATTTTATATAACTTTGTTATGAAATTTTTTTTATTTCCTCGTGAAACCTCAAAAGTTGAAAAATAAAATTTTATTGGAGAATTTCAAGTGATTATCGTCCAAGAAATTGTTATTTAAAAAAAAAAATAATTTTTTTCTCTCATTGACGTTATTTTTTTACTCTTATGGACGTTTTTTTTTGGTACTGAAATATGACAACTTCAAAAATACAATGGGTTTAAAAGTTACTTCCAGTTGATACAATGTGATAATTTAAGAGCTATCGATTGTCGGTAAAAAAGATATCATCTACATTTCATTTAAATAATATGGAGGTTATGTTTTCAGAATAATTACATTGTCGTTGTGTTCATCGTGTCACGTAGACTTACTATTGCTAAATAAAGTACCTATTATTTATCATAAAGTGCTGTTAATTTATATTTTGTTAACGAGTGATTACAATGCCGAAGTTTTTTGATCGATGTTGCAATCCATTTAATTTGGAGAAGCATAGAAAAAAAATATCCCTGCGAAATTTACCGGAGCATTTAGCAATTCGATACAATTTGTCGACTGATGAGCGAATATGTAGTTCATGTTATAAAAAAATGCTTCAGCCCTCTGTTGACAATACTTCTGATGAAAGTTAAATAAAAGATAATATAATTTGAACACATACAAAAAAATGTTTTTAATTTATTTAAAGATGTTAAGAGACGGTGAATTTATTTAAGAGTAAGAAAAGTCCTTTTTTTTTACTTTTTTGAAAAAAAATAACAATTTCTTGGACGATAATCACTTGAAATTCTCCAATAAAATTTTATTTTTCAACTTTTGAGGTTTCACGAGGAAATAAAAAAAATTTCATAACAAAGTTATATAAAATCAGCAAAAATTCAACAAAATTTTTTTTATAATCAAGAAAAAAAATTAGAAGCGATTATCGTCACATCTTTTGATTAACGGGGATCATTGCAGAATTAGTTGAAGTATTTTTAGAGCAAAAAAAAAACAAAAAAAAAACGGTCGGACTTTGAGAAAATTACGGTTTTTTCAAAAAAACTAAAATATTTCATATATCTGGGATTCTGAAAATTTTTTCATATTTTTTTTCGAAAACTACATTTAAAAACAAAAATTTTGAAAAAAAAAAGTTCCCAAACGGTCAATTTTTGAAAAAGTTCTGGCAATTTAAAAATAAAAGAGCGGTTTTTTTCAAAAATTCATAACTTTTTTTGAGTCGGGAAAAAAAATTTGAAAAAATTCTGAAAAATAACTTTCGGGGGGTAGCAAAAGATAGAAAATTTTCAGCGAAATCAAAGGGGGTCAGGTAAAAAATTTGTCGATTTGACATGGAATGACCCATATATAAGTCTCGAAATCAGAGACTTGATAAAGTCAAGGAAAGGTGGGGCAATCACGACATGTGAAGTTGCAGTAAATAACTGTAATTAAAATTCACAAAGTTACAAAATGAAGTTTACACTGGCATGGTATCACATTACCTTCTATTACAGTCTTATATTACATTAACTTTAGCACCGCACCTGAATCAACACAATTGTCGGTATCTCGTAGTATTATGCCGTATGACGGCTAACGCGCGAATGTCTCGCTCCCTGTGCCCTGTCTCTACTCGACGTCTCCTTTAGACGTGTCCATAACAGATCCGTGATGTACACGACTGGGAGACTAAGTTTGATAAGGTTTCAAACTTACATCCCCCCCCTTCCACTTCGGGCTAAACGGTTTGGAGATGAGTGGTAGGGAATCAGTTTACTAGCATGGTAAATCTGGGATTCATTTTCCTTTTGTCCCCTGCCTATTATATATATTAAGTTTGATATTTTTCCTTTTATTTTGTAAGGACCTGTTCTAATCGGCTCTAATTTGTTTCTGTTTAACTTGTTACTATTTTGTATATATACTAAATCTCCTACGTTGTACTCGATATTAATTTTATTTTGATCATAGTAGGTCTATTCTGTTCGTGAATCTTTTTTTGAATTTTGATACGCTGTCAATCTGTTATCTTTCAATTTATCTTCGCCATTGTAGTTGAGTTCGCTTGGTTTGTATTCCAGGTAAAAATTTATTTTCCCCAGGAATTGTCTAATGTGTTTCCTCGTCTGTGGTGTTGGAAAATTCTCAATAGCAATGACATTGTCGTTTAACGGTCTTACACAATTATTTCCTATTTCGTGGCCCAAATATGCTATTTTGTTTTGTGTAAACACACACTTTGCTAGATTTAATTTGACTCCCTGTTCTTGTAGAGCTTTCAATGTCCGTTCAATATGTTTCATATGATCCCTGTAGTTTCTTGAATAAATCAAAATGTCATCAATGTAATTTACTGCGAAGGCCTCTAATTGATTTTTCCTTATTAAGCTTGACAAAATTCGTTGAAAAATTGCCGGCGACGATTTTAATCCGAATGGTAAACAACGCCATTGCCAGTGCCCATGATGGGTTATGAACGCTGTTTTGTACCTACCTTTGATACGTAACGGAATCGACCAAAACGCCGAGTTCACATCTAGCTTTGTGAAATATTTACAATTTCTGGCTCGTAACGTTAAATCATCGATTCTCGGAAAAGGTTGGCTTTCTGGGACCACTATTTTGTTCAGCTCTCTATAGTCGATACATAAGCGAGATTTTCTCGCTTCTTCCTTCTTGTATACTAATGTAATTGGTGCGGCGTATGGGCTACAAGATTCCTCTATCAATCCCGTCTTCAATAATTGTTCGATTTGGCTTTCTATTTCTACTTTATCCTGAATTGAGCATTTATATGGTTTTTAGCTATATACTTATTTTCCGTTAGTTTTATCGTTGCTTCGAAATTTTTTACTGTACCAATATCGAATTTCTCTTTTGCGAAAACTTTTTTGTGTTTCGTCATTATATTTTTCAAACTATTATTCTCCGAGTTGATGCTATTTATTATATTTTTATTCGCTCTGGAATCTTTTTTATTTGTTTTATCTCTCCATCATTTTTTTGCCATATTCTCAAGTTTTCATCTTGACAAAGTTTGAAATCTTTTATGCAGTCTAAACCTAGCAGTATATCATCTCTGAATGAATCGCTTTTAATTATAAAAAATGTAAATTGTTTCGTAATGTTAAATATTGTTACGGGCACGGTAATCGCACCTTCTGCTTTTGACGTGCCTGAAATCGTCTCTATATTTCTGTCCCCACTTATATTTTTATTCAGATTCTGTTTTTTCCAAAACTTATAGTTTATCAGAGGTATATTCGCTCCCGAATCGTAAAGCCCGATACCTGGTTCATTATTTATCAGAATTTTTAATTTTATAAGTGGGGTCACTATTCGTTTTTTGCTTCTTTTGTACAGGCAATCGCATCCTGTATTTCTATATTGTTCGCTACTTTAATTTTGTCGTTTTTATTTATTTTTGGGTGTGTCATTTTCGTGCGGCACAATTGCTCTGGATGATATCTATTTGGGAAACCTACACTTTCGCAGTACGAGTACGGACTGTATTTGTTTTGAGTTTTATGTTTATCTTCGTTTCTCTCACTCGAGTTGTTATTGTATTTACTTTTCATAGGGTCTATTTGTCTAAGTGTTGACATCAAATCTTCCATGTTCGTTAAATTTTTTCTATTTAACCGTGCTCTAACAAAGTTAGGTAGCGTTATCACTATCAGGTTTATTTGAGAACTGATGGTTAAATTCGGATCCACGTGTAGCAACATATTTCGTTTTTTCAATGCAGACTCCAAAAAGGATCCGTTTAGATATTTAAACGTGTACGCGTACGCGATTTCAGACCATTACTTTTGGCCGAACGTGTCTACAAATGTATTATTCCAGAGTTCCCAGGCGTGTGATAATGAGTTTGTTTTTAGAATTATTGAAAACCACTCCAAAGCTGGGCCTTCTAAGAATAGCCTCAAAACTTCTGGGAACCTGTTTTCTTTTACATCGAGCCTTTTTCATTCTGTTACAAACATCTCTAGCCATGATTCAGCATTAACATTCTTCCCATTAAACTTTTCTAGTATTATGTTTTTCGCAACGGAATGGATTGGTTTTTCGTGTGTCTGGCTTTCGGTAGTGGGGCTTTGCTCTGAGGTCGATGAGCCAGCCTGGGCTCCTTCTAGATAATACCCGTTGAAAACGACATTACCTTCGTCGTCTAAATAAGTTTCTTTCAGTTTTCCTTTCACTAGGGTTATGATCACGTTTCGGAACTTGTTGCGTGTCTTCAAACTTTTGACGACTCCCTTCGTCACTGTATTTTCAAAAAGTTGTGGATGTTGGTCACTCGTTTGCAGCTCTCGAGGAAATTTGAAAACTTCTGGTTGGCCCACCAATTGGATAGTTTGGACTTTAACTACCGTAGTTTTGGTATCTGCAGCCTCCGATGCGAAGTGGAATATTGCCTTTATATCACCCATTGTGTTGATTTATAAGTCTCGAAATCAGAGATTTGATAAAGTCAAGGAAAGGTGGTGCAATCACGACATGTGAAGTTGCAGTAAATAACTGCCCGACTAGAAATTTTGCTACGCAGCAGACTAGGGCCGTATCCGGCATGCCGTATTCCGTACTACGGCACTTTGCAGGCCGCCGTATCAGGGCTTCAATAGGCGTGAAACGCTTTTTGCATCCGGCCCTGATGCGGATGCTGGTTACGGACCTGGTCAGTATACCCTTGCAGGCTCTGATCCGGCTGCCGTATCTATGCCTGAAATGACAAACAAAAACAGTCCAAAAATTATGAATAAAAAAATTCTGTTAGTATCATCTGTTTCCATATACCTTATTTATGTTCCTGCTCATATGATAATTGAGTTAAAACATTATTCTGCCTCGTTAAAGTTTTTACCTACCCTCGGGATTGAACCCATGCCTTCTTATTCTAGAGCCGAGCGCGCTACCTATTTAGCCATCCTAACACTTGTGTAAACTTTCTTCTTTTCTTCCCTGTCTTTATCAGTCTAATTATATTCTACAGAATGTCAATAATTTTATGCATGATGTTCAAAGTTACATAATTGCAATGTAACAATAATTATATATTTACCGCTGAATTTTTTTTGCCCATTTAGGGCCTTTGCACACGGTGTATTTTCTACACGCAGACCACGCGATACAAACGCGACACACACTTGATCTATATGCGTTTTTCAGTCCAAAAAGCGTGTGGATCATGTGTGTATTGCGTTTGTATCGCATCATCTGCGCGTAGACAATACGCCATGTGCAACGGCCCTTAGGCTGTAAAAACAACTCACATGCATGTAATTTCGACAAAAATAGTAAATTCGCTCTTATATATATATACATTATATATATATGCACAAATTCGTGCATTTTTCATGTTCGTTTGTGTATAAACATGGGCTAATTGTTTATGTACAAACGAACTGAAGCGATATTATTCAATAATACATCATTCCAAATATTCAATCATTCAAAATTCATAAAAATAATATGTATGTATGGATGTATGTATGTGTGTATATATATATTAATCAGTCATTTTAAGTTCTGCCATTAAGAATATTTTGAATGATGTATTATTAAATAATATCGTTTCAGTTCGTTTGTATACAAACAATAAGCCTATGTTTATTACCTGCTCGCAGAGTGTAGATTATTCGAATTCATGCGGTTTATATCGCAGACGTGAATGAAACCTAACCTCAAAATCTTAATTCGCCAACTACGTCTATGGATGCCACATTACGGCGACATACAGGCTACCGTACTTCAGCCTGTTTAGGGTGCCCCCTCGCGTCCGTACTGAGATGCCACCAATCCGGTCCGCCCAAGGCACAGACCAGGCGTGCCGTAACCTCGCGTCCATGGATGCCATATTCCGGCGACATACAGGCTACCGTACTTCGGCCTGTGCAGGGTGCCTTCTCGCGTCCGTACTAAGGCCCTACTGATCCAGTCGGCATCCGGCACAGAGCAGGCGTGCCGTAACACGGTGTCCATGAACGCCATATTACAGCGGCATACAGGCTACCGTATCTGGCCCTGTTCAGGGTGCCTACTCGCGCCCGGACTAAGTTTCCACTGGTTCGGGGGACTTCCGGCACTGATCAGACGTGCCGTATTACGGTATTACGGACTGGAGCTTGATAGCAGCCTGATCAGTCTTCAGGCTGCCGGATCCAAATTTCTAGTCGGGTGTAATTAAAATTCACAAAGTTACAAAATGACGTTTACACTAGCATGGCATCACATTAACTTCTATTACAGTCTTATATTACATTAACTTTAGCACCGCACCTGAATCAACACAATCGTCGGTATCTCGTAGTATTATGCCGTATGACGGCTAACGCGCGAATGTCTCGCTCCCTGTGCCCTGTCTCTACTCGACGTCTCCTTTAGACGTGTCCATAACAGATCCGTGATGTACACGACTGGGAGACTAAGTTTGATAAGGTTTCAAACTTACACACACACACACACACACACACACACACACACACACACACACGCACGCACGCACGCACGCACGCACGCACGCACGCACGCACGCACGCACGCACGCACGCACGCACGCACGCACGCACGCACGCACGCACGCACGCACGCACGCACGCACGCACGCACGCACGCACGCACGCACGCACGCACGCACGCACGCACGCACGCACGCACGCACGCACGCACGCACGCACGCACGCACGCACGCACGCACGCACGCACGCACGCACGCACGCACGCACGCACGCACGCACGCACGCACGCACGCACGCACGCACGCACGCACGCACGCACGCACGCACACACACACACACACACACACACACACACACACACACACACACACACATATATATATATATTGTGACGGCGTTTCTCTCCTGTCACAAACCCCATGAATCATGGGGATTTCTATGGTTTGGCGCGGCAGGACCGAGTCTCTCCCCGTCCAGAACGTCTCTCGGGCAATCCAACAGGCTCCCTTAAAATATATATTATCAGCGCTATTACTTATATTTTTGTATTTTGTTTAACCTATGCGATGTACCGCGGGACGAGGACCGATCCCAGCAGATACCAGCTCTACTCAACCATACAGGAAGGAAGGGATCGGTGGCGTCGAGGTTCATCAGGGAACAACTCACCTAGCCTTTTTCCATCGGGCACTCTCATCTACGTTCAACTCGGCCCGACTTGTCGCACTTTTCACCGGCACGCAATTCGAAGGCGTCCCGTGGCGAATCGCTGGCTCGAAGCCCCATCCTAACCCGTCCATCTCAAGACTATCTTGGAAGTGCGGGGTCTGTCACCTTCAAGGTTCTCCACACATGCACTACGACCACGGGGAGGGTGACATCAAGGGCCAAGAATCTCGCCAATCGAACATTTCAAATCAACCGCCTCGGGCACGAAAAATCGAGAGTCGAATCAATCGAAACCTAATCAATAGTCGATGAGTAGGCACCCTGCTAAAAATGTCTGATAGAAAACGAAAAAAAAAAAAGTATTTCGTTTTGGTTCGTGTTTCTGATTCCTGTTTTTCATAAACATCTGCAGATTATTATGATGGGAATCGTATCGGATGATGATGAGTTTATAATATCGAGCTCCAATCCGAATTAAGGCAATGTGCCACATGCCTCCGACCGCTTCGAAATTTTGACAAAAGAATTCTCCCAAACGGAACAACCGATTGGAATGAAATTTGTTGTGTGCATGCAGGATACTTGCTCCTAGGGGATAACGCCCTCCGTTATCCAAAATTTCCAAAAAAAATTTACAGTTTGTGGTTACCCTGCGAAAAATGGTGAATTATTAACCATTGCATCGCATTTTCGGTAATTTTCTGTGCGTCATCCTCTAGACCGTAAAAAAGCACACATTTTAAGCTTTGTTTCACCTCTTTTCATGAACAAATGGCGGAGAAAAAGCATTTTGAAATTTTTTCATAAATGTAGCAAAAATGTACTAACAAAGCTCAAAATATCAGTTACCGGAGCGAGCGCTCAGTTCATCCGTATTCTCACTGGCGGCGCGCAGCTCGCTTCGTTCTGTTTGTACCGACCGCGCTCGCCTCCTTTCGGAACAATTTATTTTTTGACAGGTCGAAAGCCGGACCTATAACCTCGCACATTCGTTCGAAATATATTTCATCATACGATGTGTGTGATGGAGTGTGATATAGAATGTGAATAGTGTGTCATAGAGTGGAGTTTGTTTTCGTCGCGTTTGGGGGCATCCATTAATTACGTGAGGTAATTTTGGCGATTTTTCGACCCCCCCCCCCCTCTCCCCCTGGTGAGATGTCGTGAGATTTAGCTCGACCCCCACCCCCCTCCCCTAATCTCACTTGAGATTTTTCAAAATGCATACGTTCACGGAAAATAAATTGTAGTCGAAGTAACTGCGGTTGTACTACCATTTACTCCACCATGTAAAGTAGAAGGGAGACTCTCTCGACGTGACAAAAATTACGTGATTACTAAAATTACTAAAACTACTAAAATTACGTGATATTTGCCGAAGCCCCCCTCTCCCCCACGTGAGATTGGGTGAGATTTCGCTCGACCCCCTCCCCCCCCCCCCCCTAAACGCCTCACGTAATTAATGGACGCCCCCTTTTGGTGAGTTTTTTTTGCTGTGAAGAGCGCCTCAGGACGCCCGCACACCACCGACGAGAAATCCCGACGAAGAAATAATCGACAAGAAAACCGCCGCGGCCGATTACACGAAGAAGATCGAGGAACATAGTGACAGCGAGAAGCCGAAGAAGAAAACGCCGGAAGTCAAGGTACGTACGTGCTATAACCTCATAACCTCAATTTACGTACTTTGTCATTTGCCACGATCGTCCCTCGCATTGTTTTCTCGCTCGCCTATGTGTCAAACAGCCAACGGCTCCGGTGCAAGAAATTCAAGCTTATTTGCTCTTCGCAGAAATACCGCGGTATTTATTCGTAAAAAAAACGCAGATGGCATATTTCCCGATGATCCGTACCCGTTTCCATTACCTCTCGAAATCCCCGATTTCCTGATCAGTGTGCGACCAAAATAAAGCACAAAAGTTCAACACCCTTTGCCTACGAACGCAAAACTGTCACGTCTCAAACACGGTTGATTTGTGGACCTGTGGCGATTCGTCGATAGCTTCACCCTGATGACAGAGAGTACTATTGGTATGGCGTATAAAGATAGAAGACCCTCGGTATACCTGTATGGTAGTACACCGCTACACGCAAATGTACGTGTTACTAGTATGGTACTGGTATACTGTGCACTAGTAAAATATACTGGTCCCGTATCCTCACCATACTAATACTCGTACCGATAGCATGCACATACACATGCTAGGTACGGTACCTGGGCTAGAGCATGTAGAAACCAGAACTAATGTAGTGTCGGATTTACGATCTAGATGGACCATCGGATTTATCAAGGGCAGCAAGAACGCACTGCCGAGGATGAGAAACCGTGTCACTCGTCACGGCCACGGTTAGAGTCCCAGTGTCCGCGAGGATATCACCGCTGAACCATTTGACTGTCCGCCATTGTGTGAAAAATGAATATTTTTTAAAATCCTTCGATTATAGACTAGTTTATATTCATATTTGACTAAATCCATCCGCATTTTTTTTCAGATGATCCACTTCGCCGCAATGTTGGTCACCGCAAACCGTGTATATAAAAACATTATTTCATTGACGGCCATTTGCCACTAAACAATGTAATATTTTTCAATAAAAAAATTACTGAAAGTTCTTCAAGATGTGTTCTTTAAGATGGTATATTGATCGATTTAAAAAGTTTTGTAGTTTTCTTTAAAAAAATCATGAAAAAGGCCTTTTTTGCGCTACAAGTGGGGGTAACGCCTTAAAAAATCGTTGTTCATCATGCCGAGTAATTATATGCGAATTTTCACGGGGTTTTAATTATTTATTGAGGTTAGGCCGTACACTGATACACTCCGATACGTTTTACGTGGTTTCAATTGCTTATTTTGATTACGTCGTGAATTGTGGTACGCCTCGAAACGGAGTTTAAACAAAAAAAAACTATTGGAAAAAAGTTTCGAGGCGTACCACAATTCACGACGTAATCAAAATAAGCAATTGAAACCACGTAAAACGTATCGGAGTGTATCAGTGTACGGCGTAACCTCAATAAATAATTAAAACCGCGTGAAAATTCGTACAGAAGTGTTGCATATAATTACTCGGCATAATGAACAACGATTTTTTAAACAATTCTGATAATGAGCTTGATGATGATTTTGAGGAAATTGTAAATAGATTTCGATGGCGGCTCGTCAGAAGGTACTTTCGGGACTTTGAGAATCCTATTGATAAGTACGACGATGTGGCTTTTCGAATAAGATATCGGTTCAGCAAAGGAGCTGTGGTCGAACTTTTATTGCCGATGGTAAATGCACAATTAAGGAGATGAAATAAACGTAGGCTGCCTGTGTCTCCGTTGATACAGCTCTTAATAACTTTGCGTTTTTATGCAACAAGTAGTTTTCAGGTTTGTAAATATGTTTCTTGTTTAATGTGATATGAAAACGCATTACTAACATCTTATTTATTTGCGTTGTGCGTGCATTGCAGATTGTTAATGGAGATTTACGAGGATATAGTCAACCATCTGTATCACGAACCGTGGCTCGAGTTTCAAGAATTTTGGCATCGCACTTGAAGCAACATATACATTTTTCTAACGAACGTGTACGTTCAAGCTACAAGAAGAAATTTTATGCGGTGGCCAACTTCCAGGCTGTAATCGGATGCATTGATTGCACCCATATGCGAATCGCGAACCCTGGAGGAAATAATGGAGAAGCATTTCGAAATCGGAAAGGCTGGTATTCTCTGAATGTGCAGGTAATTCTTTGAATGCTGTATTTTTATTAAGGACGTATGAGTCACATTGTCCTAGCTAAGAATTGTATTTGATCGAAATTTCCGTATTTTATGATTCAATGAAAATTTGATATTATTATGAATAATTGTTGATCATAGCTTGCCAAATGTTGAATTTTTTCAGATTTTTATTGAATCATGAAGTTCTGAAATTCCTATCAAATGCAGTTTTTAGCTGGAGCAATATAGCTTATATGTACTTAATACATGGACTTTTTATTAATACATGGTGCATTGAATTATTCGATGGAAGCTGGATAATGAAGTATTTTTTATAGGTTGTATCCAGTCCTGATCGAGAAATTCTGGATATAGTAGTTCGACACTCTGGTTCAACTCACGATGCAGTTATATTTGATCGCAGTGGCCTGCGCTGTCGTTTTGAGCTCGGACATCTTGATGGAATTCTACTTGGTGATAGCGGATATGCATGTCGCAGCTATCTATTGACACCTGTTTTGAGGCCTGAAACGGATGCCGAAGAGCAATATAATACTGCCCATAAAAAAACACGAGTTATCGTTGAACAACTGTTTGGAGTGTGGAAACGTCGATTTCCATGTTTGCAGTATAGCTTAAGAACGAAATTAAGCACAACTGTGGCATTCATTTGCGCAACCGCTGTTTTGCATAACCTATGCATACGACACAATCTGGACGACTTCTTTGAGGGGGAGTTCAATGAGATCGCGTTTGAAAATGATGTTATTCCTGAGCAACATGGCGTAGGACTTGCACACAGGAACGCTTTTATATTGAGACATTTCACGTGAATCACTAATAATTGTATATATGTAAATATATGGAATAAATATACATTGCTCAAAATATGTTTGTATTTATTATTAATAATGAAACATGACTTGAATATAATTGACATATAACTTTGATTTCATAACAAAAAACTATATAAAGAAAATTATGTTCGATTTTTATTTCAATCAACTTGACTTGAGCTTTTCTTCTAATTTTAAAAGCTTCAGTATTGCTATCTTCTCTTCTGCTTCGGCGATTTTCATTTTTTTTGCATGAAGCTCTCGCTGCTGTTCAATCGCTTCTCGCAGTCGTATCAGTCTCAGTACCTTTTCATCGGAAATATTCTGAAAAGCAATTGCATAAAATTGTGGAGTATATATGTGATTTTGTACAGATCGGGTAAAATAAATAAAAATAATCATGCAATGTTAATAAGATAGAATCTTCACTTTAGCAGTAATAAAATTGCTATCCACGTACTTGGACTCATATTCCTGATATTATTCAAAATTATTCAGCTGGGTTCTTATTACTTATCTTATTTTTCATTTATTATTTTGTCTTTATACGTTTTATATATTTTATATTTATTAATTATTTTTACCTTGAGGTTTTCATGACTCGATGTCCCTTTTTTTCGACGCTGACGTTAGGTGCGAAGACACTTGCCTGTGACTTCGGTTTTCAGGATGAGATTCTATAATTTCGCTGGAAATATCTTCATCCTGGTCCTGCACAGTTAAACTTTCGTTCATGAACCCCATGTCATCTGAAAAAGTTAAGGTAATGGTTTTTTTCTAGCATAATAAAAGAATGCTAATAAATGTTTACTTTTTAAAATATTTACAATCTCTTTCAAATGCTGCTGTGCTGTCAAATGGACAATCGATTTCCACGTCGATATTTCCAGTTGCTCCATCCATGAAATCCATGACTGGATCGACACGTTCTACGGGCGCAGGGCCCCCACCAGTCATAAGACGTTGATGCTTCATTATTGTTGTCAACTTTCGTTTTCTGAAATGTTTTTTGATAAAACAATAATTAGAATACATCCAAATATTTATGACAACGCCCCTATTTTCAATTCTTTTCTAACTGGCTTGGACTGGTTCAAAAGGCCATGTGTGGTAAGGCCTTTACCACGAATTTTATAAAACAATAAGAATGGAAGTGCATTTTGAAATAGATAGGAACAAAATAGTTATTACTTACTTTTGTTTGAGATTGTCCCAGCACTTTCTCAATTGTTTACTGGTACGTGGGGTGCACCCTTCGCTTATAAATTTCTTCGTAACGCGTTCCCACGCGTCAGCTTTTTGTTTTAAATCAACAGCACCCGTTTTTTTGCAGTCTATTAGGCTTTCTTCTGATACTAGCTGAGCTAATAACAGCCTTTCGCGCTCTGTATAATGAACATTCTTTCCTTCATCCATAATTGTATTCGTCGCAACTCAATTTCTAATTTTGAACTTTGAGGTTATACACTCGAGGCTATACAATCGAGAGCCAAGCAGTTTAAGTTAGTTTCAAATATAGCCGAGTGGCGCTTCTTTCAGCGGTTTTACCACCATAAGCAATCACATATCCCTAAATATGTCTTCCTTCTGGAAGGGAGAGTCGAGTTGCGACTATGAAACAAGGACGCCTCTGAGATTCAAGGAAGCCTTCATCAAGGCTTCCTTCATCCTTGAGATAAGGAGGGACTATGAATACGGCCATAAGTCTCCCTGGAGTTACCGAAAAAGTACAATATATGCTAATAAATATCACTAAATGGGTACGGTAGACCTATTGCACTGGTACCGTGGAGCTACCGTACAAGTACAATATGTGCTAATAAATTTCTCTATATGGGTACAGTCGATGTAATGCACTGGTACCGTGGAAGTACCGTAGCCGTACTGTACTAGTACGGTGGCGATACGCCGTATCGATACTGTGGCGATACATTTGCGGTACAGCATACCGTACGGCGTACCGTTAACGTATCAGTATCGTACGCACGTACGTGGTGGCCATAGTACCGAAACGGCGCACTCCACGTGAGCAGTACATCTGCGGTACGTGGTTATCTGGGCTCGTACGTGCGTACGGTACTGGTATATTACCGGCACGCCGTACGGTACGTTGTGGCGCAAATGTACCGGTACAGTATCGCCACCGTGTACCTCAGTACGGTGTAAGGGTGCGACCTTACGGAGACGCTCGACGCTGGTTGTGGCGTCATATCGGGTCACGTGACCCTATTTCGAATTTCCCCCGCGGCCCCAAACTGTAGCGTCAAGTCGCCGCATCGAACAGCAGCGTCAAGATGGCTGCTTACAGAAAATCGATTTTCTAACCTCTTTCAGTAGCAGTCTTGGTGTGGTCGTGACAGTGTTGAAGTGAAAGAAATACGAGCGAATAAAAGTTGAAATATAATAAAAAGTGTTTTTTTTTCGGAAATCGGCGCGATGCCATTTGTGTACAGATATCAGAAGTGGGTGAATCAGTGCCAAGAGATGGCTCACAGAACACGTGTCACTTATTGTTTGTAAATTTGGACGCTCTCCTGTCGCAGCGACAAAGCTCAAATAGTTTCAGCTTTGTCGCTACTTGTCACGTGACCCGATATGACGCCACAAACCAGCGTCGAGCGTCTCCGTGAGGTCGCACCCTAACTCCCCCAGCTAACCACGTACCGCAAATGTACCGCTCGTGTGGAGTGCACCGTACCGGTACTGTGGCCACCTTGTACGAGCGTACGGTATGCTGTATCGTCAATTTACTAGTACGATACCGGTACAGTATCGCCACCGTGGAGCCACCGTGTATTGCAGTACGGTGTAACTCCACGGTAGCGATACCGTGGAGGTACGACTACACTGCTATCCCGTACCCGTACATCACCGGTATTGTAGCGCACGGTGTACTCCACATTTGCGATACGCTGTACTAATGATACGCTTGGTTAATCGGGCCGCGGTAGCGGTACCGTGGAGATGACTACGCTGGTATCCGGCACCCGTAGATTACCGGTACTGTAGAGTACGGCGTACTCCACCTTTGCGGTCCACCTTATTAATGGTACGCTTGGTTAACTGGGTATTGGTGGATATTCATTGCAAAAACGTTTTTTTCAAACCATTTTTTAATCACTACAACATTATGATGTGGAACATACGCGATCGTCGATGCGAACTCCACTTTCTCGCTAGCTCTTACGCGCATTGGCCAGGAAGCTCGAGAGCTCGGCCCATGCCCTTTGGACCTGTTGCAGAGTGACCTCGTGGCTCCACAAGGTCGAGAACACGACGGTGGCCTCGTTGACCTGCTCGATGTTGGAGGGCTGAGCAGCGATCCTCAGTCTCGCCTCGTTCTCGGTCATGGAGTTCCTGCGAACGACCCTGGCCACCGCTTCTTCCGGTGGGATGATGCAGGTCCAGAGTTCGTGGCAGGTGAACTGCCATTTGGCCTGTATAAGAACAGCAGCCTCCATGACCACGATCTGGGCGCCGCATTCGTGAAGCCACTTAATCTGTCGTTTCGCCTCCTCGAGAATAGCCGGCCACACAGCGCTGTTCAATTTGTCGAGTTGTTCGCGGTCGGCAAAGACGAGCTCGCCGAGGGCTCGTCGGTCAATCGTACCATCGAGCCTCAAAATGGCCCGGCCGAAGGTCTGGATGATGAGCTCGAAGCACCGCTCGCCGGGCTGATAGAGATCGTGCGCTATCTTGTCGCAGTTGACGACCGCAGCTCCCATCGACTGAAGCTTCTGCGCCACGGAAGACTTGCCGCTAGCTATTCCGCCGGTCAGACCTATTACGTAGGGCTCGCTGGAGGCTTCCTTGAGCCGCCGACGCGACTCCTTTAACCTTGTACCAAGCAATCTCATGCGTCGATTGCTAGAACTGATCTTTGCCTCCTCGTGTTCATCGTGAAGTTCATCACGGGCTAGCGCCACGATTTTTACACCCAACGGCCTCAAACCACTTTTGATTCTCAGCTCGTTGACTTTTTGAGCCCCCTTCGCAGTCTCCTCGCTCACAACTATCATCTCCATGTCGGGATCCGTCCGAGTCGGGCCGTACATGTCATTGATCGGCACCACCTCGTGGTGCACCGATGGATCCACGTCTTCGAGAAAGTCTCGCACCACCGAAATTCGCTTCTCACAGGGCTCGATCAGCTCCCAGAGCACTTTTCCTGCCAGAAACAACAAGCTCCGTTAATTTAACCGGGCTGTAACCTCGGGCACAGCGCGAGATACCGCGATGGGCTATGCGCTGAGCTCTACTGAACTATTCGACAAACAACAAAGTTCTTTCCATCGAATTTTCCTTTCTCTTTTTCGAGCTCATTTTTGAAACGATTTGTCGCGTTTATTTGGTCAAAACCACTGTTGATAACTGGCGTGACGAATCCCAAAAAAACTATTCTGAATTTTCAACGTTTTGTTGAAATTCTTTACATATTTCGCAACTCACGAATACTATTTTCTTCATTAAAAAATCGTCATTTTTTCGATACTAATTTTGGAGTTAACATTTCTAAATTTTTCATGCAAACTCCGTTCGCATGGTTCATGCAATAGCCCTTTGTATGCAAATCAAGATTCCTTCTCCATTTTTTCAAACACAATCACATTCCCGCAGTTTTTGGAGGTGCTGCAGGAATCTTAAGAAATTGTGTACAGATTCGTAAAAGGATTTGAAAACATTTATTTTCATAATTATTAAGAATATTACAATCTAATGTCACTTTAAAATCTTTGATTTGACCAGGTTCTTTTGACCTGGCATGACGATAGCTTTCAACGGATCGATACTTTCCTATTTTTTCATAATAAAAAAAAAAGTAAAAAAACGTCATTCCTTTGATCGCATAATTTAAGAATACTACTTTTGTTGTCACTTCAAAACTAGAGTGTAAAAAACTGTCGACCGCAGACTTCCATGTTATACAAAAAAAAAGATAGCGCCTACCTGTGATCATGTCCTGATCCGTAACTCCTACTGTGAGTTTATCCGAGCAACAGAGCAGCGCTTCGGTTAGCAGAATTTTGTGTCCGTTGTGAAGTCTGTCGAAAGTACCGCCGAGCACAACGTTCCTAAAAATTCCATCCCTGTCCGTGTCTAGTGGTGTTTCCCCTGTTGACAATAAGCTCAGCATCGGAGCAGCTTGCTCGTCCCCCAGCACAACATATTTGCAGCCCATCGAAGTATTGGCCAGGCAGTCCTGGATGAAAGACCTTGCCTCGCTCTGACCGCACTTCCCATCGAAGATGACCAGTTCGATGGGCCTCTTGGTACTTATGGGCACTGCGCTATACACCAAGCCTGTGGACTTTTTCAGTTCCCTGAGAAGCACTCGAACGTCCAGTTTGCCCAGCAAAGAGGCAAGCGCGTAAATATTGGCAACCGCTCGAGCGTAACAAGGAGCATGCCCTGAAGTATTCACGCAACACAGGCTGCTGGTCCTGCTCTCCGGAAAATATTGGACGTACAGCGTCTTGGAAACTTGCTCCGCCACCTTTGGCATAAGTTTTCGCACTTTTGCCGGATTTGAGAGTACCAGGAGGCCTGTGTTCGCCATGTATGCTGCCCTTCTTCCTCAACGTTGTTTCTCAATCCTAACAACATTGTTTATTCCATGTATACCTTGATGTGATTCTGCAAGGCAAATTCTCTTTCACAAACATTTATGAGGATGTCCAAACGCAAACTATAGCAATAGTGTGGCTAAACGGGTCCGAATAATCTTCATAATTGAGTAAAAGGGCAATTTGTTTTTCTCTATTTATTCGAGGACGTAAACTAGAAAACCCGAAGAAGCCCAACAATCATAGTAGTCGTGCAGAGAGTTGACATTTTTTTCTTCGTTATTTCAAAGCCACGGCCGTATTTTTTGTTGTCTTTTTGAGACTACGGCCACACCCAAACGAACCCGAAAAATCATAGTTTAGAAATGCGACCCCCTTGCCCGGAACATTAAACCCAAACAACCTCGACACAAACAAACCCAATCAACCTCGATAATTGTGCGAAATAGCAGAGAACATACATTTATATGGAACAACAGGGCTCATGGGCGCGCTTGACACGGTTTTCCTGGGGTCCGTTTAGTACAGACCCCAGCCTCGCTGGCTTTGTGTACATATGTGTGAACGAATCACTGACGTGATCATAGCGCGCACTCCGTCACTCCCAGGGGCTGTACCATACGTGGGGTCATAGTGCATTCTCGCTACACCTACAAGTGATCTCGTGCCTGGAGTGCTTGGAGTCCTGAAGCAGACTACAGTGAACTCTCCCTAATTTAACGCTCTCGGGACCGAATTTCCGTGGTACTAGAGAGAGTGGCCTGCTAGAGAGCGTCCCCAACCGCAAGCTGCCGAGCGACGTAGTGTGGCGGAATATAGTTAGGTTAGGAACAATGTTGAAACGTCATGTTATTTTGACTAGGTTATTTCAGATTGGAATGCTTCATTATTGTTTGATGGTGAATCATTGGACGAAATCATAATTAAATATTGTTTCCCAAAAGTGCGTTGAACTTCAAAGCTTGGGCACACCATACGTGGTGAGACCGGTGAGAGGAACTCCGGCATTTCTCTGTTGTGGACACCAAATCCATTGCATTATCCAGATTTTTATTGACTAGATCGCGCGTTGTTACACTTTTTTCTCTTATATTGCAAACATCGTCGCACTTTTTTGTCCATTCATTTAGAGCTACTTTGTTTTTGTCTAGTGTCGAACCGTCCCTGTTGCAAAGAACCGATACAAACCAATAAAAAAAGAAATACTATCGGAAAATGTGTTTTTGTCCTCGGAAATGCTTATGAATTCCGATAGGATTGACGACTTTTTGAAATATATGATTCTATTGGGTTTTGTATGTATCTACGGTGTCCATAGATTACCTATAAAATCCGAAAACGGTCCCGCGTAGTTCAATTTGTAAAAGCAGATACCTTTTAAATTTCAATCGTAATTAATCTGCAACAGCAGATTACTTTAAAATGTCCATTACATTCTAACGGAATGAACTTGCACTCACAAACTGGAATTCTATTGGTACTAATCGGCAGAATTAAATTATAATTCGTATAGGAAGTTATATGCTACAATCGAAATTTGACAGCAATCAGTTTGTATGTAACTTTTCAGATCGAAAACTTATCTTTAGCTGTACGAGAATGTATACGTATTCGCAATTATTTTTTGTCTGAACCTACTTGACTTTTCAGATCAAAAACTTACCGTTTACTGTAGGAGAATGTATTCGTATGTGGAGATTATTTGATATCCGCACCTATCTGCATGTACTTGTATTATAAAAGATTCGTCCTCAGAACGTGTCTGGTACGGGTCTGGTATTTATAAGGGTGGGATCCATTCAATCGTTTGCTATATGGATTCTACAATCCAACAATAATCCTTTGTTGTATGAGAATGTGTGTGTATCTCCAAATGATTTTTTATCCGCACCTATCGGAATGTACTAATATTGTAAATGTTTCACTCTCAAGAGGAGGCGTTGGTTTTCATCGGTAAATACGGGCCAATCATTTAACTGTGTGAATCGGTTTTTTCCTATGCACATAACTCAGAGTGAGGATTCATTAAATCGGTTAACACTCAGTTACACTGTAGTGGCAGTATTGTGATTTTTTTTAGTTTTTGTATTACTCTTCGGATAAGTTCAGTCTTTGAATTTTTTATTGCATTTCCTAGCATGCACTGGATATTCCGTAGAAACAAAATGTTACGGTAAAAATCTTGACCGTGAAATGTAGCAACAAAAATCTGTGCAAAATTTTAGATAGACAAAGGGTATTGGCTTTTCGGAAGTATACCCACGTACTAGTGTGAACTGCCGTCTCTTTCTATTGTTTTTAACATTTTTCAAAAGGCAAAAAATGTAAACAAAATAATGAAAACCGTAAACGCTTTGTGTGTTTTGTGTAACAAAGAGGCTATTAAGCTGAATCTTTGACTGTACGAATAAATGCCGAGATGGGCAGATACGTTACAATCTGCATCAACATATGCATTTACATAGACTTAAAGGTCAGTTTTGCATTAGATAATCCATATAGAGCCCTATCTGAAATATTCTCTCTTCACCCTAGATAAGTTTGGAAACTCTCATTAAAACATATACAGGTTAAACCCATATTTATCAATAAGATCGTTGAATCTGTATATCCCCATTAAATGTTAATCAGTCAATACCAATTACTGCTGATGAAGTGACTTATCTGAAATATCTGATTCATTCATATTGAAATTCTACATTTTTATCGGAAAATGATGCGTTTTTGTCCATGGAATCACAAATTCTGTCCCATACAAAACTTGGTCCTAATGTATCTGTCATTTCTCATAAGGCGAAATAAGTATAGTTTCATACGTATCAGTTTTTGCATTCGAGATCTGATAGCTAAAAATCGTGGACTTTCCCGTTTTATGCACATTCGCTTCCAAACGGTCAAGTCCATTTGAAACTTATAAATTTACAACTTGTGGAAGTACAATTAGAAAAATATTAAATCAAATCCGTAGCTGCTGATAAATGCACGCAACTTGTCGATCAGTGTAAAATGCAGATTTGATGCAGTAGATCGCACATACGTTATTCTCTATAGATCCCATCTTGCTCATAAAAACAATAGAATCTGATACATTCCATATCGGTTTATCCAAATAGAAACCGTATATGCGAAAATTCCAATGAGTCCAGATAAAATACGAAAATCCGCTATCTGTGCTGCCAATAGACCAAACAGCAATGTATCGGATTTTTATCGTTGGCTACAGGACCCTACCAGTCCTTTGCAACAGGGGTTGATTCCGCTACACTCACACTTTGGGCGATATCGGAAACTGATACTCCGTCCTCGATATTTTCTAATGCATTTTAATTAAGAGCGGTACACTTTTCGCTTTTCTTCTTTCATTCATGTTCTTTATGACTTTTGGAATCACGAAGTGGAAGGTTCATACTGAAATTGAGGTTATGATTGCCCCCCTCGCGCCTTTCCCCAAGTAAAGGAAAGTGAGGGTGACACTTCTCCGGTCATTGTGGTACCACCAGAGAGAATTGAGGGGAAATGGCCTACTACAGGGCGTTGAGTTAAGGGGAGTTTACTGTATATATTTGAGTCTTATCCTTTTTCCGTTTATGGAGCTTTTTCAGTGATTTGATTGAACTGTTTTTGTACTAACTTAATAAATATTCATTTAATGAGTAATCAATATTTTTTTTATTAATCTCCGAAATAAAAAAGAATAACGAACATTGCTTAAGACCATAAAAACGTTCTTACAAACAATGTTGAGCCCATTCTACACAGAAAATTAAGATTTTTTATCCCTCGTAACTTCTAAGCAATAGTCTTGAAGTACATTATTTTAAATATCGAGCCGCTCAGATGAATGGGATCAATGAGTTGTAAAAGTCTTTCAACATCCCCGCTGTGGTTGAGTGGGGAGCTTTGAATCTCGTAGTGCCGAAGGTTCAATGATCAAACCTCCGTTCGAGAAGTTTTTTTTTACATACAGTTGGAATTTTCGTTATTACTCGCAGGAAAAGATTTTTTAATTGATTATTAAAAAAAATTGGTTCTGATCGGAAAAAAATTTGTTTGACGCGATTTTTTTTCGCAAAAAACTTAATTGCTGCCCTACACTCTTTTGATTACGATCATTTTACCGTAGTCTTAAATCCAGTTTGGAAACTCATTTGACTCATTCAACCTAGAGGGCAAAAGTGTCTGATGTTCTGTTTAAAAAATAAGCGACTAACCCTTACACTTTACAGAACTTTTACAGAAAAAAATTCTGTAAAGTTTCAAGGATCAAAAGATTTCTCGAATGAAATGTTCCACGAAAAAAAACAAAAAAAAATTGTCATGGAATTTTATAGAAAATGTCGTACACATAATGTTCAAATAGCGGTTTTCGGATAAAAACGGTGTGCACACTAGCGTAACAGAATGGCTAGTGTTGGTTCTCAATGTAGTGGATTGGTCGCCGGCCGAGTACTGATGATATTTTTTCATTTTCAATTTGAAATTTGATTGTTCCTAACATGCCTCCAATTGGTTTCATGAAGTCAAATGGAAAAGTAACTGGACACAAAATATATCAACGAAAAACTTGGTGCAGCAGAATCGTTCAATATTTTTTTAATACGCAATTATAATTGTTAATTATAACAGGATTTATTATTATCAATTAAATCCATTAAAATACTGATTACGAATTAAAACCTAATTAATGTAAAAAAATCTCTAGCATCAGTATTTGATGCACGGACCTCCAGCGTGTTATCCCAAAAAGTCGCATCTCAAAAAGTAAAGGCGTTTCAGGTTCCTCAGAAAATTTCTTACAAATGAATGAACCAAAAACCTGTCAAAAGAGACTAAATATATATTATTGTATTTTTACATGATTAATAAAAGATAATTTAAGTGTTTGATTTTGCTTTTATTTCTTAATATTGTACCCAAAATAATATTTTCAGAACGGAAAAAGAATTCTCGAGAGTGTTCAATAACTGGGACATGCCTGTCCAATATTAGGGACATAGGCACTTCCAGTGTTCAATTATCGGGACATTTACATGCTTCACATTGTTATTATTTTTTTTTTCATTTGAAATCATTTAAAAATAATTTAAAGAGTGATTTTTCGAAAGCAAAAATATCAAAGTATCATTTGAACATGAAAGCGATGGTTTTTTTCTTGATTTTAAATTAGTCCTCACCGAATTCAATCCCCCAGATCCTTAGCTGTTCCATAATTGGAACATTTACCTTACGCCTGTGCAAGAGCGAGCGAGAAAGAGTTATCGAAACTCGCGCATAGGCGTGAGTGAGACAACATAAGAAAGTGGGGTTCAGTCTCAGCTGAGGCCAGGTGAGTGTGCGGCACTCCGATACAGCACCGCGCGCTCTGCAGCCGAAAAACGGAACTGCTTTTTCTGTGCCAAAAGCTAGCACGAGCCATGTTCTTCCATGTAAATCTATGTTCTCTGAAAATAGCGACGTTTTATACGGTTTTTCGTAGATCACTGCCAAACCCGAACAAACCCAAATAACCTTGATAGTCGTGCGAAGGGGCGATTTTTTACACGTTTTTTCGAAGATCACAGCCGAATCCAAACAAATGCAAACAACAATGAGCGTGTAAAAACAAGAAACGACTTTGATAATCGGGCATTAAAAAAAGGCGAAAATTTTGCTTCGCTCAACCTTTCGGAACCACGGACACTCACATTATCGTTTTTACTTTGCTTATCCGGCTCGTCATTATGTTAAATCAGTGATTTTTACGAGTCACGACTAAAGGAGGGACGTGGCGTGAGGGTCGCGCCGATTGAGCGCAACCAAAGAACAGATATTACATAGAACAACAGGTCTTATGGAACGATTTGGCAAGATTTCTTAGGGGAGTTTCGTAGTTACTCCCCCCAAACACCAAAGCGCTGCCTGTATCGATGTGCACGGACACATCCGCAGGCGTGCTTGGCTCCACCCAGCTCCACCTCTTCCTATGCTCGAGCGAGCCCCCTGACCACGGTCTTACATACAGGTCTTGCAACTGAATCAAATATTGGTGGTGGGGGTGGTCGTCTTACTGTCGGCTCGTTAATTTCCTTGACCGCCGCTCGCATCGCTTCAATCAAATCATAGTCGAAACAGCGGAAGACGCATGTGGCAACACAACCTCACTTAATCGGCTACTATAAAGTTTTACATAACCGTTATTAAAAAAATCACGTGTTTTTTTGTGACGGTGATATCGTGCGGATTTTTACATAATAATGACGACTAATTCGTGTGCGGTTCCAACGTGTGAACTGGACGTCAGTTAGTAAAGGAAAAACGTTCGGTGTTTCGGGTTCCGTCGAATATCGAACGTCGTCAAAAATGGATCACTGCAATTCCAGGAATTTCTCAGCTCATGCCTTCGCAATTCGTGTGTGAGAAACATTTTCTCCAACGATACATTTTAAGAAAGTGGGTAAAACATGACTTAAACGGTCGAGTTATCGCAGAGGTAAGTTGATTTTATCTTTTTTTTATTTATGTCTATTTACTTGTCTAGCCGCTATGACAAGTTCGCAGCGCCGCTCTTGTGGCTATAAGCCAAAGCTTATTGCCGACATTAAGCGTACCACCCCCACCACCTTCGTTGCAAGACCTGTATGTAAGACCGTGCCCCTGACACTGGCCGCTGAAATCCGCTCGGGAAATGTAGCTCGGAATTGTCGCCGAGTTTTGCCGCTTGTAGCGCTGGCAGGTACAAGACTGCTGTAATGGGATCTGGAGAGGGGATGGGTTTGCCTGTAGGGTGTACGGGGTGTAGGGTAACACAAATAATACGAATAGTTTACAATATTTAAAACCGCTGTAAGAGAGGAAGAGGGGGGTTGGGTAGGTTAGTCACATTACCTGCCTATGACTTTTCGAAGTTTTACAACATATATCGTGATAGTAAGCATGCAAGTTAATACGAAGGTGTAAAAAATAACAAGGGTGCAAGGCATCATGGAAAATCTGAATAAATACCATGAAATGAACTCGTTTTTCATTCGTTTATTTTATTTTTGTATATGTATTATTTGTTATGTTTAGTATTTAGAAACCAGACTAAAAGAGGAAAGGCGGATGAAAGAAGACAAAATACATGAAAACAGATAAATATGTATTTCAATATTTATTGTATAAAGTTATAAATATTTATGTATTTTACTAAATGGGTTAAACAAATGTTTTCTTATCGGTGTTGTGTACAAATGTACATTTATGTGGTACAGAAATTTGATTTTTTTTTGCTGAATTGGTTATTCTTTTTTGCTGAGCGTTTATTCGCGAACAATATTGCTGCATTCTTTTCGTAACGAAATATTGGATTATTTGGTATAAAATATCATGAGCGTGATCAGGACAAGAGAATGACAGGCTTCGATAATTAAGAACATCTTGCACAATTTCATCGAAAACATGCGTGAATTACAGTGAACTTGGAAGCTTTTCTCCAGAAACACCAAAAATGTTATAGATGTGTGTTCGGGTGGACACGCCGGTCGCGTTTTTGATAATTGCTCAATAGAGCTTCGGGGAGAATTATTGCCATGGAAGAGCCATTGGCATCTGATTTCAATAATGCGTCTTTGCATTTGAGACACTTAACTGTGTTACAAATTCGTTTTGAAAGGTCAGCAGTTAAGCAGTACATAACGCAACTGGAAACTTCGGGCACGCTGTAATCATGCTCCGATACAGTTTCGAAGTCCCATTCTTCATGCTACACAATAACGTGGCAAGTTTTCTTTGGTCGAATTTGAGATGTTTATGGAAGTGTCGGGATTGTGGTATATCGATTTAAGATCAGCAACTGTTACCAAAGGCTCGGTAGGGTTTTCGTTTGTAATAGAACAATTTCCCGTTTTTGGAGGTTTTAGAATACTGTACAAAGACAGAATTTTATAAACATTCAAAAACGTTGGCGTCGAGGGATGATCATCGCAACCACCCGCTTATCGAACAGTGCCAAATTTTTTTTGCAATTAACACAAGAAAAACAAAGACACATGCATGGATTAACGTGCAAAGAAAGAATAAAGAACTATCATTGCGAAACCCTAAATCTGATAAGTTTCGGTTGCATGATTTGTAGATAAAAGAAATTGAAAATTCATGTTACCATAACTGTTTTTATGGAATCGGCTTCGATTCGGCCAACGAAAGTTTCGAAGGTCGCGGTGGAAATTAACCTTTTTTCTTTGTGACGTTTGACAACATGACAACATGTTACCATCTTGTCGAATCTTATAAATACACGAAGCCTGTTAATGAAGGAAGTAATTCATAGGAAATTTCTCGACGAAAGGGCTCTGTAAACAAACCTTCAGCAGATCCTGGTTAACTCGACCGGTTAGCACATAGGGAAAATTGCAGTGCTGCTTTAGATAATCTACAAGATCTAACATCGACCGTAGTGTAACGCGGAGACCCTCTGCGGTTTGTTTTGTTAAGAAGAGATCCTCCAATACTCGTTCTTTTTCCACGTAGACCTCCCAAGCGTCCAATTTTCTCAGCGATGCTTGAATTTTCTATCACAATAATAATATTTATTGATAAAAAACAGTAATATTGCATAGTTAATTATAACGATATCATTTGTTACATTTACCTTGTAGTCGATATTGCCTGGTTGGACACCGTCGATTGGGTGTTTACGATGGAGAGCGTCGAACATATTGTTGACCCACTCACAAAATGAAGCGTGGCTTCACAATCACGAAGTTCCGGTATATACTTTTTTGTAAAACCGTAGCCCTCCTGCGACTGATTTGCTGAAGACCTGTAAGTTAATATTTAAATCAACTTAATTTTTTAACTTTTTTATGAAGAGAACTTTGTTTTAGAGTAGACACAGTTGAATTGTAAGAATAAAGCGGCTTACTTTAGTAGCCAAGCGCACACGCATATTTGAGGAGTTATTCAAATTGACGTGATTCGATGTCAACCTCGACAAACTGGAGCTTAGCCGGGACCTGCATTTTCGCGGTCTTTGTCATAGAGAAGTTTGATGTACTCCCACTTGATGAGTGATTCTGCAGGATCGACCTGAAAAAGTTTTACTATAATGAAGATTACGAATATATTTATGCAGTTATTTACTTTCAATCCATATAAATATACATACCTGTAAAACTCCTTTATTATGCAAACGGTTTCGTATGGTTTTTACAAGATGTGGAATGTCGGAAAAGACAAATATTTTGCGACCTTCTACTAAAGGATGCTCGAAGGAATTGCGCAGATTGTCTTTGTTCCACTCACGCCGACTTCGGACCAAAACTTTCGATTTGTGCTGTCTCCATAGCCAACAACTGCGTGTATTTTTGCGTCGATATTTTCGAGCAAAACAATTGCTTTCACGATAAGTTGTGCGAGTACTTCTCCTTTTACGGGTCCTCTTGAGGTAAAAACAGCAACAGGCTGACAGCTCGAATTGTTCAACGGCTGGAGCATGAAAACTAATGCATGGTTCGCTTTTTCCGTTAAATTTTCAGGATTTGCAGCCGTCATTCCCGAAGTTGATTAATCCTTTATATGTGAGGTTTTTTGTGTCGACACTGATACTTTCCCGAAAGGAAATTTCGTCGATTAAAAGGATCCCGTGTCTTTGTGATTCATCCAGCTTGTTCAATGCCACTTGAAGCACCTCGAAAAATTTGCGATCAAAACCACAGGTGGCCTTAATTTTCGATAAATATCTGGAAGCAATCAACGATATTTATTTAGTTCGTATTTATACATACTAAGTGAGAAAAAATACGAAAATTATAGTTTTCAATATTTCGAATTTTTAAATTCCATATTTCCAAATAATGCCAATACATAACATACCTGCGAACAGTTCTCTTACATGGAAGAGGTAAAGTCTCGTTCAATCGCAGAAACTCGTACCCTGCTGGTGACCTCATATTCAGGAGCATGCTTAGCAACATCCATTGCTCCGAATAATCGCGTCCTTTCAAATTGTTATACTTCGCGGCTTCAATTATTTGATTCAGCACGTGAAATTGGTTTTGAGGAATATTTCCATTCTCGATATGTCGCTCAAGATCTTGACTGGTACATGATGCCATTTTCTTGCAAATTTCATGAACCTCCATTTTAAAACTTTTTATTTTTTCCTGTGCAAGACGTTTGGCCTTCACTACTGAGCGGTATCTCGATTGCGACTTCAATAATAGCCGCTGTTGCTCCTTTAAATCGATAATCGATTTCTTTCGAATTTTTACCGCGCCTTGCATGTACCTGCGAACATTCGTAGCTAATGTTTTTTTTTTGCTCAGTTACAAAATTCGCACACCTTTGTGTTATGCAGTAACAGTGAACACTAAACGTGACGCCAGGTAACAGAAACGTTTTTTTTAAATGTGGTACAGTTCAGCTGCTCCAGTGATTCACCACAACCGTGACATACTTTGAGCCGATGCATCGTTGTCAACAAAGTTTCCAACTGTTCGATGTCAGTTATACAGCGAAGCAAGTTGAGATTGAGATGATGACTGGAATTGAGCGGTACACCTAAAACTCTCATTCGAAGAGACATTTCTTCTTTTAGTGTGATGTCTTTCAATATATGGGTTTCATATATTTCACCTATTTCCTCCGTTTTGTGGGTGAAAAGAAATGAATTTGGCGTGGCCGCAGTCGACAATTTGCTTTATCCATCCGAAAGGAACGAGTATCTCAGCTGCGAGTAGTTTTGTGAAATGCAGAGTAGTTATAGTACTTTCCATTTGTGTTGATCTTTCTTTTGCTGGAGCAACTTGGATAGATTCATTCGATGTACAATGTTGACTGTCCGAAAAAATGTCTTCGACAATGGTAGTGATGAAAATAACCTCTTCATTGTTTGATTTTTCGCCTTGCTTACCTGAAAAATTTGGCATTTCGGGGTAAGAGGAAAAAGTGAACTTTCTCACGATTTGAGATGTAACCTCAAAGAACAGATATTGCATGGAACGCCAGGACCCGTGTTATTATTTGGGAGAAAAAATGTAGTTAGTATTGCCGCCGGTAGACGGCGCGGCGATGTATCGGTGTGCTACACACAATGATAGAGGTTCAAGGCACGCCTCTCGCGGTTGTCTCTCTCTCTCTCTCTTTCTCTCTCTCGCGTCCGCCTATTGGGCTATAATGCTGTCCCGCTTGTATTAATGGCCGACTCACTAACCAAGCATTGGGCGGTTTGGTAGGAGACAGCGCATCATTTAAACTCACGTTGAGATATTTCTGTCGCGGACGGCCGTATTTTGGGGTGCACATGGGGGGCCCTTCTGAATCAGTGATAAATTATAGTACCGCTTGGTAAAAATAAGTCACAATCAATTATTATACCCAACAATAAAATGGAAAAAAAAGGTTGCGCAAATTTGGTCGATTCAGGTGCTTTTGCATTTTTCCTGAAAGGTCGCGGCTACGAAATTTTATCTTAAATATTTTCTTTAAGTATTCGGTCCCTCCCCCCTGTTTTTATTGTCGGTACGGGATAAACTTCCGAAAAGCTATTACACCCGATTCGGCTGAAATTTTTCACAGATGTTCCATTTAATATATAAAGACATCCCCTGAAGGGATTTTTGGCGCGTTCCAATAGAAATCGAATTTTAAAGTTTATTTTTTAGCCCGCACGAGTATATCTATATCGCTTGCCACGGTCGATCGATATCCCTAGTCCTCCGACTTCACGGGTGGCTAGCGTGCCGTGCTTACCCCTGCAAGTATATGTATATAACCTAAATGAACCCAACCAAACCCAAACAGACAAAGATAAACAAACCCAAACAAACTCCCCCCCCCCCCCAAATTAAAAACCCAAGCAATTTCGGTATCTCGTAAACTATTGGAATACGCCAAAAACCTCTTTAGGAGATGTCTTGATATATTAAATGGAATATCTGTGCAAAATTTCAGCCAAATCGGGTGTAACAACTTTTCGAAGTTCACCCTCGTTAAGGAATCGTTAGATTTTTTCACACGCGTGAGCAGTTTATATCAGGCATCTAGAGTGTTTTGGTGTATATATGATTAGATGGAAATATGGCTAGCGTGTAATCTCCATAAAGCACTGCACGGTTTGGAGCGTTGCAATTTTTCGGTAAAAGTTCGGTAACTTAGCTTGACATTTTACCAGCATACTGGGATGTATTTTTACTTGTTTATAGACGAAAATCAATTAATTGTTAAATATTCAGGTTCGTGAAAAGAATGCCTTAAGACGGGATATACATTGAAAACGATAAAAAATGTACTCCTATTTTAAAGAATAATATTTTTTTACAAAGTAAAACGCTTTTTTTAACATGTTGTGCGACAAAAATTGGCCGAGATACTTACAAGTAAAGTCCAATGGTGCGGAAACAATGCCACAGTAGTTTCGGCATCCAAGCGAGTGCGCGCGAGGGTTCGAATCCACATACGGGTATTTGGATTTGAACTTTCGTTTTTTCATTTTGAAATTTGAGTTTCTAACGTCATGCAGTGCCAAATAAAGTATTAAATAAGCAATAAAGACATTACAAATTGTTATCCATTGTTCAATCGAACAATGGAGTAAACAATTGTTATGCGTTGTTTACGCGAACATTGGAGTAAACTTAAAAAGAAAATTTCGTCTAAATATTTATACGTCGTCGTTGTTAGGGAAACTATGGAAGCTCACCTTGGGACTTGTCTTAGGAACATTTGTGCATCCATTATAGGCACATCTGCTACATGATGGCATCGTTAACAATGTTGCGACTCACAAACAATTTTAAATAGCCAATTTTTCGTGGACAAAGAATCCAACAGAAACGCGAAATACACGAATACACGATTAATTAACTAGTAATATTGATATTCAGTAATAACAATCACGAATACGTCCGAGGCCTGTCAAATTTCTGATAGATGTAAGCAAAGTAGCAACAGAATTCTGTACCGCGTAGCACGTTCCTTGGAAGAAATCGCTGAGAGCATGCTAAAAAGAGATGGAACGGGTGAGATGGAAAGGAGCGAGAGAGTAGGAGCGAAAACAGAACGATTTAAACCCGGCATAACGAGCACGTGCCTAAGACCGCTCGACCGTCGCTGCTGTTAACATTGAAATCTGCAAGAGAGCGAGCGAGACGCGAAATCACCTCAACCCAGGGAGACTAGAGCACGGTCTTACATACAGGTCTTGCAACTGAATCAAATATTGGTGGTGGGGGTGGTCGTCTTACTGTCGGCTCGTTAATTTCCTTGACCGCCGCTCGCATCGCTTCAATCAAATCATAGTCGAAACAGCGGAAGACGCATGTGGCAACACAACCTCACTTAATCGGCTACTATAAAGTTTTACATAACCGTTATTTAAAAAATCACGTGTTTTTTTGTGACGGTGATATCGTGCGGATTTTTACATAATAATGACGACTAATTCGTGTGCGGTTCCAACGTGTGAACTGGACGTCAGTTAGTAAAGGAAAAACGTTCGGTGTTTCGGGTTCCGTCGAATATCGAACGTCGTCAAAAATGGATCACTGCAATTCCAGGAATTTCTCAGCTCATGCCTTCGCAATTCGTGTGTGAGAAACATTTTCTCCAACGATACATTCTAAGAAAGTGGGTAAAACATGACTTAAACGGTCGAGTTATCGCAGAGGTAAGTTGATTTTATCTTTTTTTATTTATGTCTATTTACTTTTCTAGCCGCTATGACAAGTTCGCAGCGCCGCTCTTGTGGCTATAAGCCAAAGCTTATTGCCGACATTAAGCGTACCACCCCCACCACCTTCGTTGCAAGACCTGTATGTAAGACCGTGGACTAGAGAGAAGGAGTGGACACACAGTGCTTACGAAACGTCCGAAAAAACGCAGCAAACAAGGAGGCACTGCGATCGTCTATGTCTGATCGGATAGCTCCGCCACTAGCCTCGTGCTCTTGGCGTGTTCTCGGTTGCTGTTGACAGCACATTCGTGATGGGGGACCTAACTGTTGCGTCTACCTCTCCTATTTCGCTGTCTTTCTTATCGTTGCAAACTCATAATAGCACCTAATAATTAATTAAATTAAGCGGTGAACCAACAATGTAGGTACACGTATGAGCCAAAAGTTTCGGTCGAAGCGTTTAGTAACATCCAGTGCCTATACGACGCCGTTGGTTGTAAATTGTTGACAGAGCTTGTACCCTGTATGTGTCCCACACATTCGCACCTCATGCATAGATAGGGCTCATATTCGTACGTAGAGCGGCGCTGCGCTTCCTACGATCCGTCTTTCGCGAAATATTTTATATACATTTTTTTAAAGGGTGGAAATGTCAACCCAAATGCGATACAAAGGAAAGATTCCAAAAAAAGGGCGCTTGCTAAAAGACTGCAAGCTGTGGCAGCCATGTGTCAAGCAAATGCGGCTAAACGCGGTGAGCATAACCATAACCTCAACGATCAGCAACAAAAATTCGCTGTCGAAGGACGTCGGATCGTGGATTTCCACCATCTCGCCGACAGTTTAAGTTGCATTCGCTGTAACAAAGGCGAATACATGCATAAATTTAACAAATTAAATTTGTTTGTAGAATACATTTATTTCACAACCGTCTCAGAATTACTAGAACTCGGGGAAAAAACACGCTTCGAGTTCCCAGACCACGCGCCGATCAGCTTGCTGCAGCGTACACTGTTGCTATTCCGTTACAAATGGTTGGGCCCGAGTTCGGTGTGGGGAATCGGCATGATGTGATTAAAAATGAGCCTCAACGCAGAGCACACAACACATCGAAATCAAATTCTTTTATTATTTGTGCGCATGCGTTAAGTTTGGACTATTATAATTATTTGAGACGTTATCGTCAGGAGAGCTGCTAATGGCACAATCTGGTACTATTGAAGGTCGGACTTTTTAAGACACTGGAACTACGTATTGGCCTATGCTGTGTTCACTCCTTCTCTCTAGTCTCCGTGCTCGCTCCGTTCGCCTGTCGAGCGAGCGCGATTTGCGAGGGGCAGAGACTTTTCCCCCACCGAGCTACCCATTCGTGTTCATGGTGACTGCGATACCGACTTGAGCGGTGATCACGGACTCGCGCGGCTACAAGGGAATCTGCAACCTCGACAGAGGCGATGATCACGAAATCATACTCCCGAACTCGCCGCCCCGATTTAGCGCCATTTACGAGGCACGCCGCAAAGGGGAGCGGTGTGCATCTCCCTACTAATCTCTGGTCTCCTCTACGAACATTGATCATACCATGGTCTTGGTTCACACTTATCACGGTTACTTGAATTTTATAAATCATTCGTTGAGGATTAATAATCAATCGTAGGATTATGAAAACGCAGGTAAAAAAACAAAAAAATGAAATAAAAAACAAGCTGATTGGAATCGAACCCAAAATACCAGGCAGATGAGCTGAGCATGCCGCATCTATGCTAAACTATCTTCTCTAAATACTGAATATGAATACAGAGATTAGTAGGGAGATGTACAACGCGGCCCTTTTCGGCGTGCCTCGTAAATGGCGCTAAATCGCGGCGGCGAGTTCGGGAGTATGATTTCGTGATCATCGCCTCTGTCGAGGTTGCAGATTCCCTTGTAGCCGCGCGAGTCCGTGATCACCGTTCAAGTCGGTATCGCAGTCAGCGTGAACACGAATGGGTAGCTCGGAGGGGGAAAAGTCTCTGCCCCTCGCAAATCGCGCTCGCTCAACGGACGAACGGAGCGAGGTTTTCCGTCCGATCGAGCTCGACATATATGTGTGGCCGTACTGCGGATTGGAATATGCATTAAATGAATTTCAATGTGAAAAACATGTATCGAGATCATTGTTTTCTCTCGGTTGCCCGTTTATGCCGAAAATGCGGGTTAAAAAAATTAACGACAAACCGCGTTGAAAAATAAAACGCCGTAACGACCGTGGGAGGTTCACAAAGAAATCTTGAGTATTTGCCGCGATCGCTTCGACATTTTTTTTTTCAACAGAAAACATTATGGATAGGGATGTATCATAAATGATTCTTTATTAGCCATGAGTGTTGTGGCTGAATTGGCAGCGTAGCGGATTAACGATGCTTACGGTCCGGGTTCAATCCCCGGTGAATCAACATTTTTTTTCTTCATTTTATGTTCAGAAAATGTCGAACTCACTCTCGCTTTAGCTATTCTCGCCTGTTCAGGCATTATTTATGATTTTTAATTCGTATATGCTTAATAAAAAAAACAAGACATTGCTACCGGGGATTAGTGCAGCCAGATCGCGCGTAAAAGTTACCCCCTCTCTAGTCTCTTACGCGCCCATCACCCAATCATGGTAGCGCGTGTCCGTGAGCGAGCGACGCTTGGACATCTTCGGAAAGAGCCGAGCACGGTCGAAGTATCCCGACCGCGCCTACGGCAGCTGCACCAATCCATGGACGCTGAGCACGTTCATGTGCGGGCAAGCCGAAACGAAGGCTTCGAGGGAAAAAGCAATCTGAGCACGACTCGCGTGTGACGTCACCCGACGGCACGCGCGAGGCTTTTAGATGATTTCAATGCTTATTTAGCTCTTGATTTTCTGCGTTATTAATGTATACAAAAAATGTATAGCGCGCTCTGATTGCTTATTTTTTTTAGTTTATACGTTAATTTAAATATGATAATAAAATTACTCACACCCGTCCTTATGCCAAATAAAATATAATTCCTAAAAGTAAGCGGAAATATATTTATATTCGTATTATTATATTAATTCTCATACTTTCATCAAGCGATAAAGCATTATCCCCAAAAACAAGCCAATCATCCATCCGGCCGCAAATCGTAAGTACCAGAAAGTGCACATATTCTACAAGCGATGAGATGGTCCCGTTGGTAGCGTTCCTGGCTTCGGCCCGCAGGGGCCCGTGGTGCAAATTTTTCTCCAAATTTTTCATAATTTCTCATATTTTAATCATATTTGAGATTTTCGGAGAAAAAATGATTCAAAACGGATTCAAGTTCTGGTCTATTTCCCAAAAACACATTTTTTTTCACTAAAAATTCATGATTTCTCATTTTTTTCCCGGAAATTTCTTTTTTTCCTATGACCTGAGTGAACGGCTGCGGAGATATTCGGAGTGAAGTTAAAGATGAAAAGAAATGAGATTTTTAAAGATAAATTTAAGAGAAAATTTGAAGATTAAAAAAATGAGATTTTCGTATAACAAACTTGTTCTTATTTTTTTCGGAACTTTTTCTTCTTCCTATTGAGTGAAAGGCTGCGGAGATATTCGGAGAAAAGTTATAGATGAAAAAAAATGAGATTTTCGTAGAAAAAACTTATTGCATTTTTTTATCCCTCATAATTCTGAGAAATAATGAATTTCCGAAATTTTTGCAAACATTGTTTTCCTTAAGGGGTAACACCACTGTAACGGCCTGCCACGAAGTGTTTTAGACAAATAATACTTGGGGTAATTATTAAGCATATATTGAAGTATATTGCAAAAAAAATGGACGGGAAAATATTACAAAATGGCGACACTGCAGTCAATTCTTCCGAGGCATGTCGAACTTAAGGTGCTCTGCGGCACGTAGTATAACTTGTGTCAATTTTAATCTGGACAAAATCATTTTTTTTAAATTAAATCCAGATGAGTGTAGCTAGTGAAGTACGTCCCCTACGTACTTCACTTTAGAAATATTGATTTTTGAGTAATTGCCGAGTATTTGACTAAAAATGTTCATTTAGACTTAATAAAACAAAATTACTTTTTTTAAATTAAAATTGGCATAGTTATACTGCATGCCGCAAAGGTTCGACATTCTTCGGAAGAATTGCTGCAGTGTCGCCATTTTGTAATATTTTCGGATAACAATTTCAAGCAATATACTTAAGTATCTGCTCAATAAATACCGGAAGTATTATTTGTTTATCACATTTTCGTCCGGAAAAAAAATATTAAAAAATACGCTTCCTGTAAGGCCGCTACAGTGGTGTTACCCCTTACAGTCTTCATATAATTTCCGAGATTTTCCCGTGATCGTAATTAAAGTGATGAAATATTCGGAGACATTCGGAGAAACTCGGATGTTTGCGTAAAAATAATTGTCCGCAAAACTCCGAATTCTTCATATTTGTTCCAATTCATAGAAAAATTCGGAAGAAATCGGAGTTTTTCGGAAAAAAATTGCACTAGGGGCGCGGGATCCTATTATTCTATAATCCTATATTATTACTATTAATTCTTATTTGATTAGTTATTTTTATTAGTTATCATCATTCACTTTTTTTTATTTTGTTTAACTTCCAGCTGTACAGGGTTCTTCCCCCTTGATACATACCCCATATTCCAGTTTATATCCCCACGTTGCGGCCGCAGCCGACTTCCCCCTCTGTATTGCATTCACCATGACATTTCTGCCATGGGTATAGGGAAACTGCGGAAAACCTATACCAATACAGCCGGTCCGGAATTCGCTTCCCAGTCTCAGAGCTAGTCGCGTTTCGTCGAGAAATAACTCACAGACTACAGTCACACTCACATGACACACACCAGTTATCATCATTATTTTAATTAGTTATCTTTTAGTGTCGAAAATTTTTTCGCGGACTCTGACCGCTTATTTTATTAGTTTGTACGTTAATTTAAATATAATAATAAATCTAAATTACAACTTATTTATCTTCTAAAAACTTGTTTGCGCTTTACTCACACCCGTCCCTATGCCAAATAAATTGTAATTCATAAAAGTAAGCGGGAATTTATTTAGCCATAAAGCATTATGATAATGCTTTATCGCTTGATGAAAGTCTATATTTATATAATCGCTTGATGAAAGTCTATGAGCGTAAAGTATATGAACGTATTTGATTAATTATTGAATGAATATAATACGAATATAAATATATTTCCGCTCATATACTTTCATCAAGCGATAAAGCATTATCATAATGCTTTATCGCTTGATGAAAGTATATGAGCGGAAATATATTTATATTCGTATTATTATATTCATTCAATAACTAATCAAATAAGAATTAATAGTAATAATAATTTTTAAAAAAAGCGGGGATTAGCGCCGGGACCGATACCGCACCCCTGCGGACCGAAGCCAGGAACGCTACCAACGGGACCATCTCATCGCTTGTAAATATGTGCACTTTCTGGTACTTACAATTCGCGGCCGGATACACTATGATAATGCTTTATCGCTTGCTGAAAGTTTATGAGAATGAATATAATAATACGAATATATTTCCGCTTACTTTTATGAATTACAATTTATTTGGCATAGGAACGGGTGTGAGTAAAGCGCAAAAAAATTTCAGAAGTAAAATAAGTTGTAATTTAGATTTATTATTATATTTAAATTAACATATAAACTAATAAAATAAGCGGTCAGAATGCGCGATAAATTTTTCGACACTAAAAGATAACCAATTAAAATAATAATGATAACTAATAAAAATAACTAATCAAATGAGAATTAATAGTAATAATAATTTTAAAAGAAGCACTAAGCGCGGGGAACGATCCCGCGCCCTTAGTGCAATTTTTTTCCAACATACTCCGATTTTTTCCGGAAAATTTTTCCGATTTTTTCCCGAATTTTTCTATGATTTGGAACAGATATGAAGAATTCGGAGTTTTGCGGACAATTGTTCTTACGCAAACATCCGAGTTTCTCCGAATTTTTCCGAACATTTCATCATTTTTATTACAATCACGGAAAAATCTCGGAAATTATAGGCATTCTTTAAGGGGTATCACCACTGTAACGGCCTTACAGGAAGCGTATTTTTTTATATTTTTTTTGGCGGAAGAAAATGTCATAAACAAATAATACTTGCGATATTTATTGAGCATATATTTAAGTATATTGCTATAAATGTTTCATCCGAAAATATTACAAAATGGCCACACTGCAGCAATTCTTCCGAAGCATGTCGAAGCCCTGTGGCACGCAGTATAACTGTGCCATTTTTAATCTATAAGAAAGAGTTTTCTTTTTTATTAAGTCTACATGAGTGTAGCTACTGAAACACGTAGGGGATTTTCGATAAGTTAATTAAAACAATATTTATTAAAAAATAACTGTCTTTAAAAAATTGAACATTTTTAGTCAAATACTCGTCAATTACTCAAAAATCAATATTTCTAAAATCCCCTACGTGGTTTACTTGCAACACTCATCTAGATTTAATTAAAAAAAAATTATTTGGTCAGATTAAAATTGGCACAAGTTATACTGCGTGCCGCAGAGCACCTTAAGTTCAACATGCCTCGGAAGAATTTGCTGCAGTGTCGCCATTTTGTAATATTTTCCCATACATTTTTTTGCAATATACTTCAATATATACTTAATAATTACCCCAAGTATTATTTGTCTAAAACCCTTTGTGGCAGGCCGTTACAATGGTGTTACCCCTTAAGGAAAATAATGTTTGCAAAAATTTCGGAAATTCATTATTTCTCAAAATTATGAGGGATAAAAAAATGTAATAAGTTTTTTTTACGAAATTCTCTTTTTTTATCTATAACTTTTCTCCGAATATCTCCGCAGCCTTTCATTCAATAGGAAAAAGAACTAAACAAGCATTGAAATCATCTAAGAGCCTCGCGCGTGCCGTCGGGTGACGTCACGCGCGAGTCGTGCTGAGATTGCTTTTTCCAGGGAGACTAGAGTAAAGGAGTGGACACTGTGTGCTAGCGATGTGGCTCCAAAATCAAGGAAAATAAGAGTTGTAGGTGGCGTTGCAATCGGCTTTCCCTTATATATAGATATACTCTCTTCCTTAGCTTTCCGTCGGCTACTTATGCATCGTTGCTGTGGATTGAATCCATGCTCGAAAATAAAGTATTATATGATGTGTAAAAAAATTATAAATAAAAACACATTTTAAATAAGTTTTGTGTATAGTTATTAATGTTTTATAAGAGGCAATATTAAATGTGTATAATTTGAGAACGAAATATTTATTGTACCGTTCGGTGAATCGTTTTTAAATTTGATAGAAGATTATTAGATAGACAAAGTAACAATGGGTGCAATTGTGATAACTTATTATTTTAAAAATTACGCTCGTACAATAGAATATTTGTGATTATTATTATTACTTATTGTGAGAGTCATTTATTATTACACAGACATAATGTACAGCTAAATGCGCCTTGTTAACAGTACAGATTGTTTATTTAATTCATTCGCAGTGAACCATATTTAAATTTATTATTCAAAATTATATTGATTACTTTTCATTGTAACACTTCTGTCTGCCGTTGTTAATCGCACGCGTGAACGCTTCCAGCATCGCTCATTATCTCACTTTCTACAACCAGAGTTCCGCACATTAGCTCCGTCAACTACGAAACACGAATCGTTTGTGTGTTTTATAATAAACGAAAAATATAACTGAACGCTCGCGAAAAGAAAAAAAAACTAAATGTTGGTATAGTACAAGTTTGCAAATATCATGCAATACAAAAAAAAACGCAAACCTCGATTTTGACAACTTTCCTCTAATGCGCATGCCTAGAACCTTTAGCTACAAGTATTACTATACATCGGGGAATTGCGATCGCAGCGCCCCTTGCGGTCGCTTAAAAGTCGGGATTTTGGGGCCGTCTTTCGCTGCTTATCTCCTATGGAGTGTCCACTCCTTTACTCTAGTCTCCCTGGCTTTTTCCCTCGAAGCCTTCGTTTCGGCTTGGCCGCACAATGAACGTGCTCAGCGTCCATGGATTGGTGCAGCTGCCGAAGGCGCGGTCGGGATACTTCGACCGTGCACGGCTCTTTCCGAAGATATCCGAGCGTCGCTCGCTCACGGACACGCGCTACCATGATGGGCGATGGGCGCGTAAGAGACTAAAGAGGGGGTAACTTTTACGTGCGATCCGGCTGCACTGGACGCGGGTTCGATCCCCGGTAGCAATGTCTTGTTATTTTTTTATTAAGCATATGCGAATTAAATATCATAAATAATGCCTGAACAGGCGAGAATAGCTAAAGTGAGAGTAAGTTCGAAATTTTCTGAATATAAAATGAAAAAAAAGTTGCTTCACCGGGGATTGAACTCGGACCGTAAGCATCGTTAATCCGCTACACTGCCAATTCAGCCACAACGCTCATTGTGGATAAAGAAACATTTATGATACACCCGCATCCATAATGTTTATTGTTGAAAAAAATGCCGAAACAATCACGGCAAAGGCTCAAGATTTATTTTTGAACCTTCCACGGTCATTTCGGCGTTTTATTTTACAACGCGGTTCGTCGTTAATTTTTTAACCCGCATTTTCGGCATAAACGGGCAACCGAAAGAAAACAATGATATCGATACATGTTTTTCACTTTGAAATTCATTTAATGCATATTCCAATCCGCAGTACGGCCACACATATATGTCGAGCTCGATCAGACGGAAAACCTCGCTCCGTCCGCCCGTCAAGCGAGCGCGATTTGCGATTGGCAGAGACTTTTCCCCCTCCGAGCTACACGTTCGTGTTCACGCTGACTGCTATACCGACTTGAACGGTGATCACGGACTCGCGCGGCTACAAGGGAATCTGCAACCTCGACAGAGGCGATGATCACGAAATCATCCTCCCGAACTCGCCGCCGCGATTTAGCGCCATTTACGAGGCACGCCAAAAAGGGCCGCGTTGTACATCTCCCTACTAATCTCTTATGAATATCATTCATATTCATCGTTGCCGATTAAGTATTGAAATAAACTTTAGGGATATTCGGAAAACCTCAATTACGATTATTATAATGGTAATCATTTTTATGTTTAATCAACACACTATTTTTTATTGCTTTCGTGATTATGCAGCTTACACGATAATAGGTAAATAAAGTTAGGGTGACCGGTAGATCCGGTACGTTGGTCTAGTTGTGGAGGCTAGAGTGGGAGGAGTCCGAACTCTTTCAGAGAAACTTGAAAAAAATGGCTACAAAAACGTGGTCAAACAGGGATGGCGCCACTATTACTAAGACCTCGAGAAGTGAGCTGCGTGTGACAGAAACGGAACAAACAAATAATAAGAAGTGAGCTGTGTGTGAGGCAAAATGATACTTGAGAAGTGGGCTGCATGCGAGAGAGATGTAAAACGATACATACCAGAGAGCACGGTCTTATATACAGGTCTGGAAACTCCGACAATATGGATGGTTCGCTTAAAAAAAATCTTTCTCGTAGCTGCCACCAGTAGGGCGCTACTGGTAGATCTGTGCTCTGGAAGAGACAGAAACAGATCGTCGGTCTCTGAGCGAATTTTGCGAATTAAAACACCTTACCACTTTAAAGCAATACCGGAATACATACTTCATATTGTTAATTCATCCTCGAATGCACCCAACCTCCAATACCATACCCCAAATGTGTAATATCTCTGAGCGAGTACTATATTATATCAGTATATACATGAATATCTATTTTCACTATATATATACTCGAGAGCAATGAAATCCCACATGTAAATATATTTTGAACAAAATGCATTGCGCAATTTCGGGGTTTGTTGTTGCCCTTTTGGTTTTTGATGTTTTGATATAATTGGATAAATATTGCAATGACCTTTAGACCACATTTAAAAAATAGCGGTTTTTTTGTAATTTGAAAATTAATCATTTTTTCCAAAATATATTCATATGTGTGATCTCATTGCTCTCGTGTGTACAAACACACACACACACACACACGCACGCACACACGCGCGCACGCGCGCACACACACACACACACACACACACACACACACACACATATACTGTTACGTCTCCGTAAACTTTTAATGTTTTGTTTAATAATATCAATAATTGGGTTTTTATGAACAGGTTTAACTTTCATTATTTTCCGACGACTTCGTCGCCTCGTGTCTCTATGCGGTGTCGGGATACGCCGATAGTGAGACCGGATGTACCCGATCGAATTCCGCTGATCAAGCATCGCCTGATCCGCGGAGTTCGACCGTGGGACTTTGGGAGCGAGCAACTTTCCGTGGACGTTGTCGAAAACCCCCACCGGAGCGACCACTTAGGGAGCGAGCAACTTTTCGTGGACGTTGTCAAAAACCCCCACCGGAGTGATAGCTACCGAGCTAACATCGGTCCGGTGGCGGTGAAGATTTTTAGTTCCCATCTAGCCACGGAAGTAACCTGGTGTTGGGGTATAACTCCGGCCGAAAGCAAGTCGCGATCCCAGACTCCCGCGTCTTCACGGGTTCGCGTCCGTCAGTCTTCGGTCGTTAAAATGGTGTCGCGAGTACCGTGTCCACGGGGTTGTTTCCTGTGCACGGATTCCTACTCACGCACAAAGCGTTCCGCGGCAACCATAATTCCCTTGCATTTGGGAGGTGGATAGTATCCCCTAGTGAACCCGGTGCAAAAGGTGGTTGCACAGGATTGTCAGACTTGTGCGCAGTCGGCACCGACGCGATAGAGACGCAATCATTTTTACATCTAATTCCATTCTTCCAAATTGAAAACATAACTCAAGCCGCGCCGTTCAATCATCGTATTTTGTATCGAATATGCCAGTTCTATATTGTTAAAATTAGTGAGTGTGTATGAGTGTGGTGTATATGAGTGTGGTGTGTATGTGCGTGGTGTGTATGTGTGTGGTGTGTGGGTGTGTGGTGTGTATGTGTGTTTACTCATTCAGGCGTCAACAACATTGTAAGTCGGCTATTAATAAATAATAAACCATGTTATAATCGGAAGCACCAAAGTATTCTGGCATCCTCCCCCTTATCCTCCCAGAGAACTCGGGCCCGTATGGGACGAGCAGAGCAGCCCACAAAATAATATTTCACTCGGGAAACCCGGGGTACCGTTCGGTACGTAACAAATTGGTGGCAGCGGTGGGATACTGCTACTGATGGTTCTCTGAGAGGATTGCTGAATCCAGAATCTCCACCTGTTCGTGTAATTGTAAAGTTTCCGAATTACAGTGTTCCCTCCGTGTTCGAATTAATTCTCGATTTTCTTCCAATATTATATATTTCTAAATTTCCAAATTTTTCAATTATTGAATTTAAATTACCGCCCCATTGGCTGTCGAAATCCCTTCGCGACCGGTTGTGGCAAACCCAACCTTGCCAGGGGACATGCCCCAAATAATGTCCACCTCGATCGAGCATACACGGAGAGAATTAAATGTTAAAAATTACCGTGCAGCAACGTTAACCAGATGACAACCCTGAAACTTCGCTTATTATTGCTGAGTAAAACACAGATTTTCACGAAAATAAAATAAAATTTCGTCCTCAGATAGAACATTTTACCAGATTTTCTAGTAAATTTTGATGTGTAATAAAATATGCAAAACTTGAATTAAAAAAAAAAATATATATAATATCAGCGAAATTTTACTGTGCATTTTATTATTTTATGCCTTTTAAAAAAAAAATCTCTATAAAAAAGTATCGTCTTTATAACAGTTATTTTAAGATTTATTCTAAAATTTAATGAGTGTTATGGGAAAATGTATTGTGCTCTCGGTGTAAATTATCGTGCGCGCTGGGCTAAAATTATCGTGCGGTACGGTACGGTGGTTTTGAGGCACTGCATGGTAAAAATTCCCCTTCATACCAAGTAGGGGTGCGCGGTCTCGTTTTGTGAGCTTTAATCCATCTTTTCTTCATTTCCGATTTAAAATGTGTAAAATTGATTTTCAATTTATTTAACTGGTCTTCAGTAAGGTCATTACGAGGGAAAAGGTGCTCTCTAAAAAAAAAAAAAAAAAAACAGTTTTTCTTGCAAATTGTGTAAATTTTCATTTCTCATAATATCGAACAAGGATTTACGAGTCACTATCCTCACTCTAGAGGTATGAAATTTTTAAGAGTGAATACGATTTTACGATTTCAAATGTTGACAAAATAATATGTGCGCAAATTAGTCACAATACTCGAGCCTACGATGCACATAGGGGTATTTCACTAATCTATCCGGCCAAAAATATTTGTACGGTTATTTCGGTGTAGAATGGCGGAAATAAAAACGAACAAAATATACACAGACAAAACATTTATTTCTTAAAAAAAAATCTTAATAACAAATTATTTATTTTTACCAATCAATTTATTTCATCCTTGCTTTAGGCACTAAGAAAAAGGATCTGAGCTTAAGAGCTTAATGTACCTTCCAGCCAAAGATGGTTATTTAAAAAAAAAACCCCCCTTCTTTCTTGTAGAGTGTCCCCCTGCCTCAGGTAGTCAATGTAGAAGTTCTTTTTCTGAGGTTGACGCAGGTAAATTTTGCCGTGCAGTGTCGTAAGGATACCGCGTGCGGTGCGGTTGGTGATTTTTAACCGACAGTAGGTAAATTTTCGAATAAACATGTTAAATTTTACTGTCTCCGATTTCTACCCTTCTTGTATAGTAAAATTTTTGCTACGTATTTGAAATATTCTGTAACGTGAGTTAAAAAAAAAACTTGTCACATACGAATTATTATGTTATTCTCACTTGTCACCACATTGAAATATATCACGGTAATTTTTACCGTGAAATTCACGACAAAAATTACTTTTTGGTTCTCTTCGTGTATGTCTGCCGCCATCAGCGGCATGAATCTCTCGACTCGGTTGGCGGGTATTCCCGATTTTGACAGAAATTCCGCATCGTTGCGGGACTTCCTCCAAATTATTGCGAACGCAGCGGCGTTTGTCGAGCCAGCGAGGGAACGAGAATTTATCGCCGGAGTATTAAACAAATTGCGAGGGAAGGCACGTCTCTGTGTCCAGGGGGAAACCATCGCGTCGATCCCGCAGCTAATATCCGTCCTAAAAGAAAGGCTTTCGTGTTCGCGGAATTATGACGACTGTATGTCCGATTTCATTCGACTGCGCTTAAACCAGGCCGAAACGGTACGAGAATTGTATCACCCTACCAAAGCGCTCGCAGGTTTGGCACGCAGCGCATGGAATTCGGCCTATGGTTACGATATTCCGACGGATCCAGTTGACCCCTTCGCGAAGACCGCGGTCAGGTCCTTTCAGCGGGCCCTGCCAACACGCCTAGCGGAGTTGTTAGTCGTAGCGGCACCTAAAACTCTAAAAGACGCGGTTCAACTCGCGGAGCGAATCTCGGACTGTGGGGCGTCATACGATGCCCACGAAAAAAGAAAATTCGACGGGGTCCCGGTCATTGAATCGCGATTCCCTCGCGTTAATTGCACAGGGCGGGCCGAAAAAAAAAATCGCAATCGCGCTCCCCTTCGCCCCGCAACCGACGGGATTTGACACCCCCTTCCCCCACCTTAAACTCCTTCGTCACCGAGCTCGTTAAGCAGCAATCAGAGATTCGCGAGATCCCCGGGGACAACCTGAACCGCTCGTAGGAACGATCAAAGGCCCACTACGACGGAGGATGCCGTCCTTTCAAGGGAAAGGTAGGGGATCAGGTTTACGTCCTGAAGGAGCCGCGTAAGGGACAATTCGACAGCCAATACTACGGTCCCTATACTATACAATCGATCACGATGGGAGTAACATCCTTTTGGAGAGCAAAAGTGGGGAGAGATTCCGCAAACATGTCGATAAGATTAAGCTAGCGCACACATAGGAATATTCAGTTAGAATAAGTCGCTGGAACGTCTATCACAACATTATGCGGAACCTCTACTCCGTCTTTCTGCTGCTGAGTTGCGGTCACATCGAGTCGACAATGGAAGAAGATCATCAAATTACCTTTATCACAACATTCCCGGGCCTGTACTTCGAGAAGGCAGCACAACACTGTCCTTGCCTGTCACCTGCGGAAGGACTACCTCCTCACTCGCTTCACTCACGCGAGCTATCTTGTGGGCGAGCTATGGGGATTAATCGATCGATTGGATATACGATTGCCCCCTTCCCCCACCACGATGAAGAAGCGATCCGCTCCATTCGAATTCGTCGGGAGTGTGAGTAAGTCGCTCTTCGGAACGCTCAACGAGGACGATGCCCACTACATCACGGGGCAGATCGACAGGCTATTCCACAATCAGAGTCGAATCACACAGTTGGTGGGACATCACATGCACATCGTATCCACCCACCTCCAAACCCTGCAGCGAGAACACGCCGAGGAGACTCGCCGTGTCAACGACGTGTATGGACTTGTGGCACGGATACACCAGGAATTGCAGGCCTTGACCAACCAGGCTGCTCTGGGTCAGTACAATCTGACTCTGACCAACTACGCCAATTGAGTGGAAGCGAAACTGGAACGGTACATCGACGCGTGTTCCCGGTACGTCGGACCATTGCCGCGGCTGACAAAGGTCGACTCGACCCCGAGGCGGTGACGAAGGACCAGCTAATCGTCCTGGCCAAGGAGGTGCTACTCAAAGCCGGAGGGGTGGAGTTCCCCCTCCATCTGGACCACTTGCGCCCGGAAAATTTCGCGGCCCTAGTCCAAACGGACCTACTGTCCTACCGGGATAAGGTGTTTATTGTAGCGCACATCCCGCTACTTGACCGCACTACGTACGACCTCTACCGGATGCATCCCTGGCCGGTGCCACAGGTGTTCAACAATAGGACGGGGTGTGCCCATGTCCTCGCTGTAGCTCCATATATTCCCATCGCCAGTGACCACCGTACTAACTTCCTCGCCGACCAGGGATATCACTCAGGATGTAGAAAGAATGGACGCCGCCTAATCTGTTCCGACGGGATGCCGATACAGTTTTCTCTCTCATCCAAGTTCTGCGAAGTGCAATGGTTGATGAAACCCACGGTTGAGGCGTTCCAACATTGCGACGTACGAGTGCATCCGGGTCACTCAGACTACTGGACGTACCACCAACCCAAGGAGGATGGCTGTTCTCTCTCTCCCGCCCGACAGCCCTCCGTATAGCCTACTTGGAAAGGCCCCGCGAGAAGTAGTCGTACGAGGGGCCGGAGTACTACAACTCCGTCCTAATTGTGTCGGAACGACACGTACAACAACCCTCACCAGCCTACGGGTGTCTGCGAGTCGAGAACAGTACTACTATCAGCCTGGTCCCGCTCTCACGTGTCGATCCTCGCTCCGATACTACATGCGGAAGGAACGGAGGACTTGCTGACTCCTCTGTCCACCCGACTTGATGACCCAGGTGCCTCGGAGCGACAGGACCCGAGCGCTCTTCCTGCAAGAGAGTCTCCGTGCGATATTCGACATAAATCGGCTAGGCCAGAGCGAGCCGATTTCCCTCCAGCACAATATGGTGGTTTATCGCAAGCGCCTCGACGCCTTTGGCTTCAATGCCTTCGTCGTCGATGACCACGACGTCGAGGAGGTCGTCAAGCACTTGACCTCGCTCATCAAGAATCCCGGCCCGTTCGGTCTGCGGCCGCAAAAACCCCTCGTCGAGGACGCCCCCAAGGTCGACATTGCGAACATCAAACTCGACACGTCACCTAGTTACAAGCTCGGCGACGAGGTTGCGACGCGTCTCGCTTACGGCGTCGCCCTCGCAAAAATCGCGAAGAATAATTCCCGAGTAATCGCCCTGGACGGTGACACGAAGAACTCGACCTTTGCTGAAAAAAATCAAGAGCGTCGACCCGGAACGCTTCATCGAGTGCTTCATTGCTGAGCAGAATCTCGTCGGTGTAGCGACGGGTGCAGCCTGCAGAGATCACACGGCCCCTTCGTTTCGGCGGTCGCGACCTCCTTCACTCGTGCCTTCGATCAGATCCGAATGGGCGCGATATCGCAATCGAACGTGAATTTCGTGGGTTCGCACTGTGGTGTATCGATCGGCGAGGATGGTCCCTCGCAGATGGGCCTCGAGGATATCGCGATGTTTCGCTTGATTCCGGGCTCAACCGTGTCGCTGACCGAGTGACGCTGTGTCTGCGGAACGGGCCGTGGAGATCACCGCCAATACGAAGGGAATTTGCTGCATAAGAACGTCGAGACCGAATGCGGCGGTACTGTATAAGATAGAGGAGGAATTCGCCGCGGGAAAAGCGAAGATCATTAGATCGACGCCGAGCGATCAGGTGCTCGTAAGCGGCACTCGCACTCCAGCGCAACGTCGCCCTCAAGAGACTCGCCGTCGAGGAAATTCCGCGCTCCGGGCCACCGGCTGTCCTCGTCGACGCTTATGGCGTCGACGCGCGATCGATCGTCACCGCGGTGCAGCAAGTCCTCGAGCTGTGAGCATTGTTGCGTTAGGGATCTCCGTGCATTGCGTGGCGACATATCATGAGGCTACCTTGAAAACATATACCGGGTGTGCTGAGCAACACAACGAAATATCTCGAGAATAATGCACGTGGGAAAAGAGTTTTAAATAAAGGTTCAGCTGTTTCAAGGTACGGAAAAATTGGAATTGATTATTCTTTTAACTCTACTTTTTAAATGGGAAGCTATTTTTTCCGTGAGTAATTGAGTAACTTTTAAACGAAAGAAACCTTGGGACAAAAGTTACATAGTTTCACGCAACACAAATTATGGGATTGATTATTTTTTATTTTTATGGCAATTTCTAAGGTTATTGTACGGTCAACTTAATTTTGTTAATGGGAACATTTTTCCCTAAAGTGGATCCCTCGAGATGTTTGGTTGCACCAACTCGAAAAGTTCACCCTGTATATACGTCATGCAACGATATATCAAGTACTTTGTAATGTCGCACGTATGGGAGCCGAGACGCAAAACTGCCAATCAAAAACGGAGGAGCGCTGGCGGGCTGGCTCCGCCGCCTCCACCGTCTCTCGGTTCCAAATTCCAAAATTACCGATCTCCCGAGAAGTCATCGAGAAAAGAATGTACTACATCGGAAACCACCAGACCATCGCCAAAATGTGTAATCTCTCGGTATGAAAAAAAAACCTAACATACTCGGGTTTAAAATTATAACCGTCGACGAGGACGTCGACCATTCTCAAGGGGGGGTGGGTGTTACGTCTCCGTAAACTTTTAATGTTTTGTTTAATAATATCAATAATTGGGTTTTTATGAACAGGTTTAACTTTCATTATTTTCCGACGACTTCGTCGCCTCGTGTCTCTATGCGGTGTCGGGATACGCCGATAGTGAGACCGGATGTACCCGATCGAATTCCGCTGATCAAGCATCGCCTGATCCGCGGAGTTCGACCGTGGGACTTTGGGAGCGAGCAACTTTCCGTGGACGTTGTCGAAAACCCCCACCGGAGCGACCACTTAGGGAGCGAGCAACTTTTCGTGGACGTTGTCAAAAACCCCCACCGGAGTGATAGCTACCGAGCTAACATCGGTCCGGTGGCGGTGAAGATTTTTAGTTCCCATCTAGCCACGGAAGTAACCTGGTGTTGGGGTATAACTCCGGCCGAAAGCAAGTCGCGATCCCAGACTCCCGCGTCTTCACGGGTTCGCGTCCGTCAGTCTTCGGTCGTTAAAATGGTGTCGCGAGTACCGTGTCCACGGGGTTGTTTCCTGTGCACGGATTCCTACTCACGCACAAAGCGTTCCGCGGCAACCATAATTCCCTTGCATTTGGGAGGTGGATAGTATCCCCTAGTGAACCCGGTGCAAAAGGTGGTTGCACAGGATTGTCAGACTTGTGCGCAGTCGGCACCGACGCGATAGAGACGCAATCATTTTTACATCTAATTCCATTCTTCCAAATTGAAAACATAACTCAAGCCGCGCCGTTCAATCATCGTATTTTGTATCGAATATGCCAGTTCTATATTGTTAAAATTAGTGAGTGTGTATGAGTGTGGTGTATATGAGTGTGGTGTGTATGTGCGTGGTGTGTATGTGTGTGGTGTGTGGGTGTGTGGTGTGTATGTGTGTTTACTCATTCAGGCGTCAACAACATTGTAAGTCGGCTATTAATAAATAATAAACCATGTTATAATCGGAAGCACCAAAGTATTCTGGCATCCTCCCCCTTATCCTCCCAGAGAACTCGGGCCCGTATGGGACGAGCAGAGCAGCCCACAAAATAATATTTCACTCGGGAAACCCGGGGTACCGTTCGGTACGTAACAATACAAACTACTTTTGTGCCTATTCTTTACTTTAAAACCGACTTCAAAAACCGACAAACCGTTTTTCTTAATCAACAAAGTATTAAAACAACGCCAGGAGATTCGGATCGAAGACTTACACATAGCTGCTTATTACGAATCCATCAACTCATTCAGGTACCTAAATTAAGGCATATAAATAAATTTTTATATATGGAAAAAGATACACAGATACACGTTCGTAACATTTTTTTTATTAATAAGTTGGGGAATGGGAAAAAATTACAACAAGCAAAACGACAATATTTGCGAAATTGTATGCATTGAATTTTTATTGTGTGCACAATTTGGAGTTTTTTTTAACGACGAATTGTTTTTTCGTTATCACATTTGTTTGGTAGGTTTTCTGTCTCATTCTGAGGCTTATATAATAAACGATTGCGTAGGATTGAATTTCAGAAGCGTGTGCCGTGCAAGGAAACGTGAATCTGTATGTTTCTAGAACCTCGTCGAGGGTTAGCTCGAATACATTTCGGCATGGTGAGCAAATAAATTTTACACAGGGACCTGCTCATGCACGCAGTAACGGAGAAGGAGAATAGGTTATATCTATTACCCGCGCTCGGGCGCTTATTTCGTACAGCGCCAAGTAGTGGCAGCATTGAGAAATAAAAAAGTAAAGTTCAAGGAGTTTCCAGACCTGTATAGGCCTCCGAAGTAACTTTCGTGGTAGCGCCCCGTAACGGCTGCCGGTGGCAAAACTTGGATTGGCGCGTGGAAAGAGCTAGGCTTGAGCATCATCGATTGGACACCTGATTTAAATGGCGACCGCCATACTGCACTAGCAGATGAAAACCAATCCAAGTTTTGCCAAAACTCGCCGCAAGGGTGCGCCACAAGAGTTACTTCGGAGGCCTATATAAGACCGTGCCAGAGACATCTCCGTAAATGCGTAAAGATAGAAGAATATTTTAAATATACCAATGCCCAATGAACAATATGCGTTAGTTGCATAATTAACGGTGAAAAAGGTAGAAAATAATAATGATGGAATACCTAGTGATAGAAAAATATTTTTATTATAACAGCGTTTAATTGTACAACGAACGGTACAAAATGTCTTAAAAAATGCTGATTCTATTTTTTCTTAAATTAATTGTTATTTTCTTAGGTAAATACGACGGTAAATTAACCCCCGCTGTCAAAGAACAATGCTTTGCGATCTGCCTATATTAAAACTCCCAAACAGCGAACGGTAACGCTATAATTCTTACGATAACGATATTGAACCCATCAACTTATAACTTATTTTTTCTACCATCAAACGCATGTTTCCAAAACCCTACTTTTATTGGCTGTACGATCATTAGTTCACGAGTAATTGTTTGTCAAAGTTAAAATGGACTTTTTTGCTCTGATCGACGATTACTCCGCGCCAAATCATCGTACGGAGCTCGTTAAAAGGTCAAATTAAAGCTGATTAAATTGTATAAAAGACTTCTATAGTCGTATGATAAAAAATTCTTTGAAGTCCACACATCATTTTAGAAACGAGCAAAAATTTGGAACAAAATTTCGTTGGTTTTCGGATGATTACAATAAAGCCGCCCACGCTAAAAAATGTTACAGTCCAGATCTGATAACTAGATACTTGAAGCTATAATTTCGTTTTTTTTTAATTTTCTGTACGACCATTTTTCTCCGAGTTATCCCTTGTTGAAAATCAGCCAAAAATTTGGATTTTTTTTAATGCCCCTTAATTTGTGTGAGTAGTGTATTTTATTTGTACATTTTATTGTTTATTTTTACAGTTACCAATAAGAAATGTTGCGCCGCAACAAAAAGATAAGTGGTCGTCAGCAGCAGCCGCAACGGCAAGAGGCACCCGAGGGAGCCCAAAGGCGCGAGAAGGGTAGGCCGTCGAAATAACAGAGGCACGAGCGAGGGGAGCGACCGCAGCAAGGGCTGCGCGGGTTTCGTTGACGCGATCGAACCCGCAGTCGTTCGCCCCGGCGAACGCATGTTGAAGTTGCTCAAAACGAGCGGGCGTTCCAAATTTTGGTGCAAACAGTATTGGAAAATATGACAAAAAAATAAATGTTTTCCCGAATACGTAAATGAGTTTTTACTTTTCCCCTTAGAAAATTAATTTCCAAAATTGTTGAAGAAAAGTGCCGATACAGTCGAGAAAGGCTGGAAGAGAACTTTGAGTCTTTCTCCATCGGCATTTTTTTCAAAACACTTTCACAGTGGATAAGTCTGTTTCGGCATTTTTTTTCAACACATTTCACATTGGGATGGGAGTCAAAACTTTGAAAGGCCAAATATAGAACGACAAAGATTTCGAAACGACAGAATTATAAACTCAAAGTAACGAACTGTAAATTATTCAAAACTTTATCCTCCGACCGATCATGAAATTGAATAACTATTACACCAAAGAATTATTTATTCGAAAGCTCATTTATTCGAGAACGTGTATTCAGATTGTCTGCAGTTTGAGTAATACAAATACAGATTCAAACAATCTAGAACATGAGAAGAGTATGTGGCTTCCGGATGGAGGCCGTGTTGAGGATCAGCGTTGTGCCGACGTTTCGCAAACGTTACAGTCTGCATCATCAGGGCTGAGAGCTTGAGCTTTGCGAAACGTCGGCACAACGCTGATCCTCAACACGGCCTCCATCCGGAAGCCACATACTCTTCTCATTACATAAAGAGCCGTGAAAGCTTTAAAACTAAAATCTAGAACATCCATGTCTCCCAAATAGAAAGAAGTGAGTATCTAATATTGCTAATACCATCTATAGCAAAAAGACATATACATCGAGGATACAAACTTCGAAAGTGTAGATCTCAGATAGGCAACCGAGCGATGGTCAAAAATAGCGAACACGGAAATAGCGAACATCAAAGAAGTGGACGAGTTGCTTCATAATTTACTCTTAGTTTTCGCTAACACGTACGAGATACTTATAAGGCGTCTGGCCACGTTGGCCGATCGAAAAATGGGTATATTAAAAAAAAAATAAAGTCAGAAAGGGCTTTAAGAATAACGTTAATAAATGTTTCGTGCAAAATATTTAATAATGGCGCCGTTATGCACATTTCCGCGGAGGCCCTCCGCACGATACGCGCGGTCGTTGTCCCAGCTGTTACCCGGTTATGTCACATCTGAAAAAAAAATCAGCTCATTCGTGAATAGTGTCGCTACAATGTCGTGAAGCAGTTGGTTTTCGACCATTAAAAAATTATGGTGAGCCATAATTTCGGTGAAAAATACAAATTTTTTTCTACGGCTCACCATAATTTTTTTAATGGTCGAAAAAAGCCGCTACACTACATTGTAGCGACACTGCTTACGAAGGAGCTGATTTATTTTTTGCAGATGTGACAATGCAACAATGTGCACATTGCGGCAATGTGCATAACGGCGCCATTTTTAAATATTTTTAACGGAAATTTATTAACGGTATTCCTAAAGCCCTTTCTGACGTTGTATAAAAAAATAAAAATATTCCGGTCCATACTTTCGAGTTTATTATTTTTTAATATACCCATTTTTCGATCTGCGGAAGTGGCGAGACGCCTTAAAATCTTTAAGAGGGGATATACATTTACAACGATCAAAAAATCAATTTCTTTCCTTGGAAGGATAACACCACTATAGGAATTTAAAAAAAATCGGTATCTTTTGTCTTCAATAAAACTTTGGGCTCATAAAAACTATATGCAATTGGTCCTGCAGCGAATGTTTTTTTTAAAGGTTGGATCAGTGTGTATATGTAAGGCAGGTTTGCAATCACAAGAGCCTCGCGGTTGATATATCAGCGTGCGGGCTCTGAGTGCAAACGACGCGTTAAATTTTTAAATTAAACATATATGAATTAAATATCATAAATAATGCCTGGACAGGCGAGAATAGCTAAAGCGAGAGTAAGGTCGAAATTTTTTGAATATAAAATGAAGAAAAAAATAGATAAAAAAGTCGATTCACCAGGGAACGAACCTGGACCGCAAGCATCTTTAATCCGTCACGCTGCAAACTCAACCACGACGCTCATTGAGGATAGAGAAACATTTGTGATACACGCTTAGCCATAATGTTTACTGTTGAAAAAAAAACCGCCGTAACGACCACGGTAAAGGCTCAATATTTCTTTTTGAACCTTCCACGGTCGTTTCGGCGTATTATTTTTCAACGCGATTCGTCGTTGATTTTTTTCAACCCGCATTCTCCGCACGAACGGCCAACCGAGAGAAAACAATTTTCTCGATACATGTTTTTCTCTTTGAAATTGATATAATGCATAGTCTATTCCACGGTACAGCCACACATATTTGTAGAGCTCGATCGGACGGAAAACCTCTCTCCATTCGCCTGTCGAGTGACCGAGGGACCGAGATAGAGACTTTTCCCCCGCCGAGCTGACCGTCGTGTTCACGCTGACTGCGATATCGACTTGAGCAGCGGTCACGGCTCGCGCGGCTACAAGGGAATCTGTAACCTCGACAGAGACGATGCACACATAACCACAGAGATTAGTAACCTCCGTGAAGTTGGCCCCCCGATATGATCATAAATAATTCTAATTAATGTTAATCGTTTGAGAATCGTTTGAGAGAGTTTGAGAGAAAAGAAAAATCGTTTGAGAGTTAATAGTTTTTCCAAAAGAAACAATTTAAATTTTCGCGTGAAGTTAGCCCCCAGATATTTTTAATTCCGTAAAAAACGATGTTTCACAATATTTTTTTTTTAATCGCTTGAGAATCGTTTGAGAGGGTTTGAGAGTTTAAAAAAATCATTCTGGAGTGCATATTTTATCAAATATAAGAATTTTTCCAAAAATGCAACCAACCGCAGGGCCGTGTCACGCATGGGGCGCACCCTGCTCATCATTCGCAAGCGCAGAGAATCTGAAAACACGCCGAAAGTGCCTAAAATGTAGCACAAATAATAGAGAGTCGTTAGAGAGGTTATGAGAGTTCGATAAAATCGTTTGAGAGTTCATATTTTATGAAATATAAGAATTTTTCCAAAAAGGCCACCAACCGCAGGGCCGTGTCACGCATGGGGCGCACCCCGCTCATCATTCGCAAGCGCAGAGAATCTGAAAATACGCCTAAAGTACCTAAAATGTAGCACAAATAATAGAGAATCGTTAGAGAGGTTATGAGAGTTCGATAAAATCGTTTGAGAGTTCATATTTTATGAAATATAAGAATTTTTCTAAAAACGCCACCAACCGCAGGGCCGTGTCACGCATGGGGCGCACCCTGCTCATCATTCGCAAGCAGAGAATATGGAAACTTGCTTAAAGTGTCTAAAATGCTTCGCCGCCCCTCCTTCCAAAACAATTCGATTTTTGACAGGTCGGAAGCAGGCGCTCGAACCTCGCACAGTTGTTCGAAATAAATTACATGCAATCTGTAGTAGTGTGTGATAGAGTGCAGTATTTTTTCGTCGCGTTTTGGTGCATTTATTTTTCTGAGAATAACAATACGAGCCCATGATGCACGGAGTTTTCGGTGGAAAATCAATGACACCCTATCGTGTCATAGCAGCCTGGAAGTTAAGGCCACATGCTTTGACCCGGATGAACACTTCACCCTCTGCGAGTTGAGGCTCAGGTTTTTTCAGCACCTTTACACCCTTGATATCCCCAAAGTCGTTGAGTATGATAGCATGCACGTACCTTCACTTCCGGCGTTTTCTCCTTGCCGTTCTCCTGCGGCTTCTCGCTGTCGCTATTTTCCCCGACCTTCTTGTAGTCCAGTCAAAAGTGGCCAAAGTCGCAAATTTTTGCGACCGCTTAGTGAAACATGTATTCTTATGTTAATCGACCCGGGGAATCCGAATTTCTAGGAATTTTAACTATTAACAGTGAAGAAACGGGTTAAAAACCAAAAAATATGCATTATTTCGAGAACGAGAAGGAAATCGCAAAAAAGTTTCGAACAAAAGTTGTAGAATGGAAGATTTCACCTCGTAGATGTATATGATGTTTTTTCTCTATCTCCAATAGTTTAGCCGTAAAATTGAAAAACAAATTCACACCAATACCATCAACGCGCGAGGCACACGGACGTGACGAAATCGAGAGGAATGAGCATCGCTGGCATCGCCTCTCTCTTTCGCTCTCGCACGGCCGTTACCGCGCTTCGTTCGGGGGTCCCCGACGTTCGATCGCGTATTTTCGGCAGCCCAGAGGTGCGTTAGCGGCTTCCCCTCTCGCCGGCGTGGCGCGACAACCGTCAACCTGGCTCGAGAGACCCCGGGACCAATCAGGTGTCTTCAGCGGGGTAATGTTGGGTAGGGCATCGAAAATTACAAATTCGTTACCCGTTAATATTTTGTACACTGAAATAAAAATTGCGGGAAGAGAGCATGTTGTTGGAGCAGAGCGTCTTTTTTGGCGTCATTTGGTGGCGTGGCGTGGTGTATCTCGTATCACAGCAGAGCGTCAATTAATTAAAGCGACGAACAGAAAAGTACCTTTTTTAAATAAAAGTGCTACGGATTTATTAAATTATTGAATGTGTATATATACATAAATTTGTGCACTTGGAGCCAGGGACATTATAGGTAAGTTGAAGTTAGATTATGCTTTAATACCCATACATCTATTTATAACCGGAGCAGTTTGCTTATTAATTAATCGTTTCAAAATTAAATGAAAGCACACTTGCCTATTAAATATTCATTTTACTCATCGATAAATTACTGGAATTGAAGTATTTGATTCAAAAGTCAATTCTTAAACTTACAAGGGGACACCAACTGTGGGTCACGGATTCAGCTCAGGTTTGTTTGGAATTAATAGCACCACTAGAGTAGGATAGTCAAAGGATATCTAATTGTCGCGACACAGAATAATAAGCCGAAAAAATGTAAAGAATATTGCGCAACGGCTGTGCTCTGTCCGTTACTTTTGTATTTCGAAGAGCCCCGTAGCTCAGGGGCAGAGTGCCGAACTACTTGAGGTTTTTCTCCGTTTTCCTCATGCCTTACTACGTGCCCGTCAGTGCACATAAAACTCTCAGGGTGACAATACCCCTTAAGCAAGCGATAGTTCCTAGTACGATAAACCTAGCAATAAGACTAGAAGATAAGTGCAATTACACGAGTCCTACAAGCGCGTAGGCATTTGTATTAACAAACCCAAAGATGTACGGCTTTCTTTTTATTTGTTTATTGTAATCCTGAACCAAAGAAATGTATAATCCAACAACAATAAACATTTTTCAAAAAAAAAAAAGAGTACCGAACTACCACCCGAACGGCGCGTGTTCGATCCTTCTCCGTGGCTTTTTTTTTCATTACTGGAACTTACAATCATTATGTACAGTACATAAATTTATTTATAATATTATAATATCACAAATACTCAAAATTGTGGATAAATATGATATAACGTATATAAATATATATATGTAACGTATATAAATATGTATATAATAATAATAATAATAATAATAATTTGTAATACAGTACTACCTCTCTAAGAGAGCGGTCTAGGGCGGTTAGGGGAAGAAATTCTCGAGAAATTCGTCGCCGAAGCCTTCCCCCACCGCTGGGTTAGCGCGCTCGAAAATCGCGCATGTGGTAGCGTGTATGTGTTTCTCCACTCGAACTCGATAAGAGAGCGCGAACGAAAGTGTTGAGAAAACTGTAAACGAGTTGCGGAAAGTGTACTGGCGTTTCGTCGTTTCATGCGTAAGTATATCTCATTGAATATTGATGTGTAAATCTTTCTTTTTCTTCGCGTTTTTTTTTATTCTGCTGTTTGGTATATTTTGTTTGGGTTTATTAGTATACAAAGGAATATTATCCATTTGACAATCGTGCGACGTGCGATTTTCTGAAATCGCTCGCGATCTCTTATCGAGTTGTCCGCGACAAACTCGAGAGGCCTCGGGTACACTGGACAGCTCGAGCTAGGTGGGGGAAGCCATAAAATGCGCTCAAGCGGAACGGCGGGGAAATTCTCTCTTAGCGAGGGCTCTTAGCGAGGGCGAGGTAGTACTGTAGTACAATTTCTTTTCACAAAATACTTTACCGTCAAAATAACGTGAAAATATTTCGGGTTACAATAAAAATGTTATTTGGAGTCGGAAAACGGTTAATTAGGAGTGTTGCTTTCGAGGTCAGCTCACACCAGGTAAACGAGTGCTATAGCCTGACACTGAGCAAATGGAGAGGGCGAAAATAATGTCGAAAATGTAATATTGTAACCCGAAATATTTTCACGTTATTTTGACGGCAAAGTATTTTGTGAAAAGAAATTATACTATTGCTGATTATTTTATATACATTATATATATATATATATACATTATATATATATATATATATATATATATATATATATATATATATATATCAAATAATGTATATAAAATAATCCGCAATAGTATAATTTCTTTTCACAAAATACTTTGCCGTCAAAATAACGTGAAAATATTTCGGGTTACAATATTACATTTTCGACATTATTTTCGCCCTCTCCATTTGCTCAGTGTCAGGCTATAGCACTCGTTTACCTGGTGTGAGCTGACCTTGAAAGCAACACTCCTAATTAACCGTTTTCCGACTCCAAATAGCATTTTTATTGTAACCCGAAATATTTTCACGTTATTTTGACGGCAAAGTATTTTGTGAAAAGAAATTGTACTATTACAAATTTTATATATATATATAATAATAATTCGTAATAGTATAATTTGCCGTCAAAATAACGTGAAAATATTTTGGGTTACAATATTACATTTTCGACATTACTTTCTCTTTCTCCATTTGCTCATTGTCAGGTTATAGCACACACACACACACACACACACACACATATGTGTGTGTGTGTTATTTTATATTTTTCTATAATTATGAGTATATGTAATATTATAATATTCTAAATAAATGTATGTATTGTGCATGATGGGTGAAAGTTCCATTTATTAAAAATAATTTTTTTTTAAACCACGCAGGATTTAACACGCGCCGCTCGGGTGGTAGTTCGACACTCTATCCCTGAGCTACAGTGTTCTTCGAAATTTTTCTATAACGGACGTAGTACCATCGTTGAGCCATATTCTACGATTGTATTTTTTCGGCTTATAATTCCATGTTGCGATAATTCGGTATCCGTTGATTATCCTACTCTAGTGTTGCTATTAATTACAGACAAACCTGAGCTGAATCCGTGACCCACAGTTGGTGTCCTCTCCTTGTTAAGTCTTTAAACAGTGGTTTGAATGGATTAAAATTGTTTGCAAAATTTCAATTTGTTCAAATTTTAATTGATTACCGTGTACATAATTATTCCGTTCATTATATGAAAGTGGACGAAATTCATTCAATTCATGTAAATTATTCAAGCCCAATAGCAAATAAAATGCAGGTCTAGTACAATATATATGAGGCGTTCCACGCCATTTCACCGAGCCCTAACCCCGAACATTTTCAATTTTTTCTATTTTTTTTTTGTAAAATTATACCCCATGAAAGGAATATCGACACCAATTTTTAGATTTTTATCTCTTCTCTCTTAGGTGTTATAATTATCCAAAAAATGTCGATGTCGGAAGTTTTGCAACCGGTTGAACTCCTGAACTAAATGAGACATTGACAAATTTTAATATAAAATTGTTTTCATTTTAAAGCATACTTTCGTTGGAAAATACGGAAGAATTATCGATTATCAATGTCCACCTTTTTTTTGCTTCTAAAGAGAAATCCACTTTCCTAAAAGATGATTGCCTTTTTTATTTTGTTTTAATTCTCTAAAGTAGAGTGACCCATTCTATGTTTTTCAAGACTAGTCAGATCGTGAGCCCATTTTTCCTTCTATTTTTTTCTAATTAATCATATTTTCGAGGATATTTTTATCATTATAATCTCCAATAATGCTATAAAAGGTATTGTGATTTCCAATTCGGGTTCGACAGGCCTGAAACGGTTTATTTTTCATTTGTGCTAAATTTTAATAATTTTTTTGTTCCAAATCATTTGGAAAATTTGTGTTTAGTGAAAAAAGATTTTTTTTCAAAATAATTTTTGTCGTTCAATCTAGCACAAATAAAAAATAAACCGTTCTAGGCCTGTCGAGGCTAAATTGGAAATTACAATATCATTAATAGCATTATTGGAGATTAAAATGATACAAATCTTCTTAAAAAATGATTCATTCGATAAAAAGATCGAAGGACATATGGGCCCATGATAAGACTAGTCTTAAACATCATAGAGAGGGTCACTCTATTTTAGAGAATTAAAACAAAATAGACAAATGCAATGAACTTTAAAAAAAATTGTTTTCACTTAAGAAGTGAAAATCACGTTGACATTGATAATCGATAATTCTTTCATATTTTTAAAGGAAAGTACGCTTTAACATGAAGAAAATTACATATCGACAAATGTCGATTTCTCATTTAGTTTATGAGTTATTAGCGTTTCAACGTTTCCAAAACTTCCGAAATCAATATTTTTTTGGAAAATTGTACCTTCTAAACGAGAAGAGATAAAAATCTAAAAATTGCTACGGATGTTCCTTTCATGGAGTATAATTTTACAAACAAAAGAATCAGGAAAAAAATGGTCGGGGTCACAGGCGAAGTGAATTGGCGTGGAATGCTTCATGGACATGTTAGCCATTTTCTTTCGACATATTTTTTTCACTGCATTTTCGTAACAAAGCGGCGTTCAATAAATCATTTGAAAACAGATTATAGTATGCCTAAAAATGTTGAAAAATTACGAAAATAGAAACTGAAAATTACAAACCCAAATTATTGTAATTGAAATATAATAACATCAATTGTAGAATCGAAACCTTCATTAGAATTTGTACTGTAATTAATATGATGTTCATAATTTTCAAACGATTAAAAAAATGTATGTACGTTGTTTTTATAAGAGTTAGTCACTCGAAAACATATTTGATACTACCAAGATGTAGATATTATTACCCGTTTCAATCACGGCTTTGGCAGTTTTTTGTTCGTTAAATTACGTTTTTTACAAAAAGTACTGGGTTTTTTTTGGTTATACGTGGTCCATGGAACTTTCATAAATGTAAAAGAATATGAACAGTTATTATTTGTTAATTTCACAATTACCATATATCAATAGATAATCGAATTTCCTACTTTATGAAAACTAGTTTATGAAAGACTTTATGGAAAAAATTATTTTCTTGTAAACTTTTATGAACATCGGCAGGTCGCTTATTTTCTGGTTCAGTCCGCACCGGCGAGTCAGAGACCTCCGTGAAGTTGGCCCCCCGATATGATCATAAATAATTCTAATTAATGTTAATCGTTTGAGAATCGTTTGAGAGAGTTTGAGAGAAAAGAAAAATCGTTTGAGAGTTAATAGTTTTTCCAAAAGAAACAATTTAAATTTTCGCGTGAAGTTAGCCCCCAGATATTTTTAATTCCGTAAAAAACGATGTTTCACAATATTTTTTTTTTAATCGCTTGAGAATCGTTTGAGAGGGTTTGAGAGTTTAAAAAAAATCATTCTGGAGTGCATATTTTATCAAATATAAGAATTTTTCCAAAAACGCAACCAACCGCAGGGCCGTGTCACGCATGGGGCGCACCCTGCTCATCATTCGCAAGCGCAGAGAATCTGAAAACACGCCGAAAGTGCCTAAAATGTAGCACAAATAATAGAGAGTCGTTAGAGAGGTTATGAGAGTTCGATAAAATCGTTTGAGAGTTCATATTTTATGAAATATAAGAATTTTTCCAAAAAGGCCACCAACCGCAGGGCCGTGTCACGCATGGGGCGCACCCCGCTCATCATTCGCAAGCGCAGAGAATCTGAAAATACGCCTAAAGTACCTAAAATGTAGCACAAATAATAGAGAATCGTTAGAGAGGTTATGAGAGTTCGATAAAATCGTTTGAGAGTTCATACTTAATGAAATATTAGAATTTTTCCAAAAACGCCACCAACCGCAGGGCCGTGTCACGCATTGGGCGCACCCTGCTCATTATTCGCAAGCAGAGAATATGAAAACTTGCTTAAAGTATCTAAAATGCCTCGCCGCCCCTCCTTCCAAAACAATTCAATTTTTGACAGGTCGGAAGCAGGCGCTCTAACCTCGCACAGTCGTTCGAAATAAATTACATGCAATCTGTAGTAGTGTGTGATAGACTGCAGTATTTTTTTCGTCGCGTTTTGGTGCATTTATTTTTCTGAGAATAACAATACGAGCCAATAACAATACGAAACAATGGTCGAGGACGACGCGTCAGGACGCCGGCACACCACCGACGAAAAATCCCGACAACGAAGCCCGACGAAGAAAGAATCGACGAGAAAACCGTTGCGGCCGATTACAAAGAGAATAGTCCAGTCAAAAGTGGCCAAAGTCGCAAATTTTTGCGACCGCTTAGTGAAACATGTATTCTTATGTTAATCGACCCGGGGAATCCGAATTTCTAGGAATTTTAACTATTAACAGTGAAGAAACGGGTTGAAAACCGAAAAATATGCATTATTTTGAGAACGAGGAGGAAATGGCAAAAAAGTTTCGAACAAAAGTTGTAGAATGGAAGATTTTACCTCGTAGGTGTGTACGATTTTTTTCTCTATCTCCAATAGTTTCGCCGTAAAATTTAAAAAACCAATTCACACTAATACTATCAACGCGCGTGAGACGAAATCGAGGAGATTGACGACCACCACGGTCTTACATACAGGTCTGACAACGGCGGTAGTGGGGGTAGGCACCCTTAGATGTTTTGCTTTTTATTCCGATTTCTGCCGCTTGGTGCGTGACGGCAAGGGAAAGTAGTGGTGCGACGAAGAGAGAAATAGCTCTTGTGTCCTTTTCCCTCCTGACCGCAACGCATGCGCCGTTTGCCCTAACTCAATTTACCGCACTGTCTTGTAAACTGCATAATATACCAAATCAATAAAAAATAATATGTAGATTTAAAAAAAGATGACTACTTTCATAAAAAAAACTGAAAATTTTTTGAATACTTGAATTTTTTGAATTTAATTCATACCAGCACATATCTGTTCATTTTGCGCTGTATTTTATTTTGGGTGTTTTTTATGTAAGTAAGTAGCTTCCGCTGTAGGTACACTTTTTTCTTTGTGATTTTACGAATTTATATCAATATTTAGAAGAGTGCGTCATGCAGCTAAATTTTAATTCCAGCTCAGGCACTTTAAAGCTAATTCGTTATAGTGACGCAGTTATTGAATAAACTGTTTCTTGAAATAATGATCCTTTAATTGCCGCAATAACTAACTTTTTGGTCTAGATATTCTGCGTTGTCGAGGGTATCATCAAAGAGGTAAGTGTCTATTATCGTTTTTTTCTCACAATTTATTAGGATTAGGGGCAAATATGCGAACTATCATTTTTCAATGTAAACAAGTTTTAATTTTCCAACCGATCGTGAAATGACGTTAAGGAGAGGAAAAAATAAAATACACTGGGTTCTATAAACGATTATTGAAGCTTTATTGGTTTGTAAGTTTTGATAGCTTTTTTTTCACCACGAATTTTTTCGTTAATTTTAAATTTTCTTGATGGGCATTTTGCCTCATCCGTAAGCGTATATAATACACTATGGCATATGATAAAATTTCCGATGCATGCTCTGTACAAGGAAAGGAAAATTCATAAGATGACATAACATCTTCCAATGTGGAATTAAAAACATCTTGGCGAGACGCATATTTGGCAAAGCAGTTTTCGACGTGACGAATGAGGTTAAAGAATCTGGAATTAGCGTGAATCAGTCCACCTCTCGATTTCATGTCGACCAATTGCGACACTGAAGACGTACAAGGTGATTCTGATGTCACAGCTCGTAGACAAGTGGTGCAGGATTTATATATCTTCAACACCTGTTTGCATAAGTACCCTGTAGAAAATATATAAATGTTTTAGCATACTACCACCATGTGTATGAAAAAAAGAACCCTTTTCTACGATCCCAATCTAAAAAACTATAAGAAAAACAATTAAAAAAAGATTGCTACAAATACTACAGCTAGCGATGATTAATGTTAGTATACCCATAAATATCTACGTGTTAGAAGAGTATGAAGCAGTTTCAGTAAATGATAAAATTATCAAGAAAAACCTGTCACGTAGTATATAATGCAATCAAGAACCGAAGAGAGGGCATAATTGTGATCGTGATTATGCTCTATGATATCATCCGCTTCCCAATCGTCATGACGCAAAATCTCGTCTAATTTCTCCTGAATCTCTTGGCGATATTTAGCACTTTGTCCTTCGCATTTTTGTCCGTAGACAGCCTTCAGATCGTGCAATGAAACAAGAATGTTAGGCATCGGTTCATCGGAGACGGTGCAGTTACCAAATTTTGGAGGTTTCAGGATACTATAAACGGATAGGATTTTGTAGAGTTGCAAGAATGTGGGGCAGTTCGGATGATCATTTGACCCTGCAGCTTGCCGGATGGTGCCGAAGAATTTCTGAAACGGCCAATACATAAACGCCATATATATTTATTAATTTTTGTTTAATAATCCAGGATTACCATACAATACAGCTCAAAAGTTTGGATACACCAGTTGATATTTCTTTCCGCACTAAAAATCAGATAGCTCGGTCAAGAAAAAGAGATAACCCTATTTAACGAACGGCGTTTAAGAAGGAAACAAATTCAGCTTTGTTTGGCGTTTTTGAAATAGTTTTTATGATTTTTTTTCGACCCGGTACACACTTTTGTACGTGACCATTTTTCGGCTATTTTTGTACCATCGAGAATTGGACGCATGACTGATGGAATTTTTTTAAATATTTTTATCGATCATAAACTAGAAACGGGTAGCAGAAGCTCCATTTTCATTTTTTTTAAGTTTCGTACAACTTATTTCGCAAATTTATTTCATTTTTCGCTGAAAAAGACAAATCGTGGAGGATGCAGCATAACTTAACAACTATAGGTTTTAAGAGGAAATGTCAAGGATCTAAAAAGTTGGGTAAGTTCATACTGGATCGCCTCGAATTTTTTTTTCAGAAAAAAATCTTAAAAAATTCCAGGCGATCCAGTATGAACTTACGCAACGAAAATTGCCCCAAAAATCTCAAAAACAGACCTTTGAGATTTTATTTTTGGCTATTTTGGTTAGAAATTTATAAGAAATTGTTATAAGCTATCCAAAAGTTGCAGATAGCTTATCTCGAAAAGTATGACGTTTAGGACAAAATATCAGGAGAAACTTTCTTAATTTTCGATTTTGAATTCAAGCGGATTGAAAATCGGAAATTAAAAAAGTTTCTCCTCCTGATATTTTGTCCTAAACGCCATACTTTCCGAATTAAGTATCCTACTCGGCAGGGTTTCGAGCAAAAATAGTAAAAAAGAAAAATCTGAAAGGAAAATTCTGAAAAAATTCCAGGCGATCCAGTATGGACTTACACAACTTTTTACATCTTTGGCATTTCCTCTTCAACCCTATGGTTATTGAGTTATGTTGCATTTTCCGAAAATTTGTCTTTTTTACCAAAAAATAAAATAACTTTGCGAAAAAAAATGTACAAAACTTTTTAAAAAATGACAATAGAGCTTCTGCTACCCCTGTTAAGTTTATCATTGATAAAAATGGCAAACAAATTTTCTATAAGTTATGCGCCGAATACTCGATGGTCGAAAAATAGCCGAAAAACGATGACATTCAAAAATGTGTGCCGTGTCGAAAAAAAAATATGAAAAATAATTCCAAAAAACCAAAACAAAGCTGAATTTGTTTCCGTCAAAACGCCGTTCGTTAAATTTGATTATCTTTTTTTACGCAGCTATCTAACTTTGAGTGCGGCAAGAACTATCGTCTGGTGTATCCCAACTTTTGAGCGGTAGTGTACGTAAATGCTCATAGAAAATACCTCTAAATTGTCTTGGTTTACTTTTCCTGTCAATAAATATTGAAAATCAAATTTTTCAATGAGATATCGACACAAGTCCATCGTAGATTGTAGGGATATTCGTAATCCTCTCGAAGTCTCTGGACTGAGGAATTCATCTGCTGTTATGTCACCTTTGATTGTCGCGGATTCCCAATCGTTCAACATTTGTAGCGATTCCTGTAGTACCTAGAAAAAACAGAGCAAATAGAACAGAGGATATTATTGATAACTTGCAAACTGTTTTTAAGTTATTTCTAACTCTATAATAGTCTACTGACCTTAAAATCCTGGCACTCGGGCGTCAATCCCTGATTTGGCGATTTGCGATTCAACGCGTCAAACATGGAGTTAATCCACGTGCAGAATTGTATCGTTTCTTCACACCCAGCGAGAGCTTGGCTACCATGTGACGAATAAAAGGCCAAGGCTTTTGCAACAGAATCGCTAAATATCTGTGCACGTGTAAAAGGATAAGTTATTATTTATCAATATCGTCACATGCCAAAATAGTCCACTTTATCACGAAGAATACCTGCGTCGCTAGCCGAACACGCATTTTCGAAGTGTTGTCCAAAACAACATGCCGTTGTGTTATCTTTGGGCAAACTCTGGCATTACCTGCGTGTTTTGTGTCGACATCGAATAAGGCCTGGAAGTACTCCCAAGAGATGTGAGTACTTGACGACTTCATCTGCAAAAATACATTAGTAGTGGTATATCACGGAGTAGATCATTTTTATTGCATGGTTTTAACAATTTTGTCTTTTTTCAGGGACCTTATTCGCAATACTGTTTATGCTATAATAATTTGTTTTTAAGTGTTTTCAGTGTCCATCAGGGTTTTATGAAGTATTTTTTGTTTTCAGGTATTTCGCTGGAGAATTCATCAAACACAGTAAGTAATAGCTATGTCGTATAGTAAAGGTTAGATTTATATTTTTTCTCTACCTTTTTCATGACTTGCATTATTAGTTTTTTTTTTCGTTCTCAGGTTTTTGGGGTGATCCAGAAATCGTTTACTAGGCCAATGTGTTTCGGTTTATTTTATGGCTTATTGGAGAATTAATTATAAGCAGTCAGTAATAGCTATTTTCTGTTTCAAGAGTCAGAATAATATATATACATTTTTTCCGATATCGCCGAATTGATTCGATTTCGATTCGGCAATTTGTATCATTAGAATGAATAAATGACAACTCACCCGCAATCTCTTTTTGTTGTACAGTCGATTACGAATGCACTTGACGATATGAGGCGTATCGGAGAAAGCAAAGACCTTTCGTTCGTCATCCAGAGGATGCGTGAACCATGTTTTTGTGTTGTTAGTTGCGCCTGAGACCCCCAACAAAGACCACATTTTGGCGTTCGTCGACGCGCCATCGCCAATCACTCCATGAATTTTCGCTCCTTTATTTTCCAGGAAAGAAATTGCCTTAACAATTAGCTTCGCGAGTTCCTCGCCCTTCACAGGGTTTTTTGAAGCAAAGACGGCAATAGGTTGAGTATATGAATCAGCAAGAGGCTGAAACATAAGGACGAGACCATGGGTTGCTTGATCTCCGATTTCTGTGGATTGCGGCCCGTCATCGCCAAAGTCGGTCAACCCACCGTAGCTCAAGTTCTTTGAACAGACGGTCAGGGTCTTCCTTAAATTGATTTCGTCCAACAACAATACTCCATGACGCTTCTGAGGGGTTTTGGAATGAAAATGCTTTTCTAGCAATTGTCCAAATTGTTCGTCGAAACCACATTTTCTGTTGATGAGCGAGAAATAATTACGAATTGTTGTTTTACAGGGTAAGGGCAAAACATTGTTTTTTCGAAGAAATTCGTAATATCCCGGCGATCTTATATTCATCAACATGCACAGCATTATCCATTCATCTGTGTATCGCTGATTAGTGGCACCCTTTTTCGAAGCAGACGCGATTATTTCAAAGAGCGCCGTTTTTTGTGGAGGAGGAACATTTAAACTGGAGCATCTTTGTTCTAATGTTTCGACACAGGTAGACGCTATTTCGACAGCTTTAGCACTTAAAGATTGCCTCAATAATTGTCCACGTTGTTTCGCGCGATTTTTAAGCCGCCGTTGGCGATAGCTCTTCTTTCGTAGCGCGAGTAATTTATTTGCGTCTGTCGGATTGGATGTTCGAGACACTCGGAGTACCGGTCGATTCTCTTTGGATATTCTTTCTCTTCTTAAGATGAAATTCCTCATTTTAATGCAGTGATCGCACCTCTTTCCTTTTGAGACTAACGGGCAATCTTTCTGATGCCAGCGACCAACGGAATCTTGGAAAGCATCATTGGCGGGCAAATAAAGAACATTAATAGCGCCTAGGCCGTTACAAATATTCATATTTTTGAATTTTTCCAGAATCCCCGGTAGTAGAGTCACGTCGTTTAACGAAATTTCGAGCTTACACTGTTCGGCATTTATAGCACGTCCGTATACGAAGTAGTGGAGTGATTTTTTTGTATTAAATACAACACTTTTCGCGATCAATGGCACATCGACTCCGTTTTCTTCCTTCATTACAATGTGGGACAAGATAATCCTCTGTTCTTTTTCTGTCGGTGACTCTGTAATAACCCACAATTTGGGTATGGAGACAGAAGTCTGCTCGCGGCGATTCTCGAGATTTGCGGACACTTTGGTATTATAAATATTCAGCGTCATGTCCAAAACTTCGAAATACGTTGCATGCACTGATGCACATTCCGTATTCGTCACGACGGTACCATCTGATGGAAGAGGATCGTGTCCAGCTAACGTGTATGGTAAAGAAATCTCTTGCTGAAACGAGTCTTGCGGCGGAACAAACTTTTCTTCCGAAGTAATCTCCATCTCAAGGACTGTGGAACATTGTGAAGAAACATCGTCTTGTTGAATGGGTCGATCTGATGAAAGGCCATCATCTGCTGTATTGTATGCACTTTCCGCATCCATTACACGTATCGACAGCGGAACCACGTTGCTTCCATCTGTACCAAGAGTTGGAAATATTATCGCATTATAACCTCAACGAAATTATAGGATGTCTATGTTATACCGGGGGAACATCCTGCAGGTAAGTTCTGTTTTCCAGTTTTTGCTTGGGTTATATTATGTTCATTCGTTTTCTCAAAGACATTTGAGGATACTACAATCAATGAATTATGACAATTTGCAATAACGTAATTCTTAATATTATTAATCGTATTCTTTTTTTCAGTCGCATCCCAGGCAACGCCACAATGCACACTGTGATTGAGGTAAGATTTCTTCTAGTTTACTATAATGAGTATCTTTTTTCTGTTTCAGGTATCGTCAACGATTGTATTAAAATAGTTCTCGCTAAAAACGTTGCTGTACAAGCAACGTTTTTCTTTCAAGTTTTCAAGCATTCTTTTCAATTACTCGGTATTAAGATGTAGCGACCTATGATGAGAATAAATAACACAAATGGTATAACACCAATCATTTAGCATATAAGTACATATAAATATCCATGCGTTGATATGTACCTGGAAATTTTGAAGCTGGCGTCGGGCAGAGAGCTTTGTTTATTTGTCGTTCCGCACAGTGGTTCATGTCAAAGCCTGTAGATTGTTGCCCTACATGCACATCTTCCTCGAATATTGTTGGTACCGCAAATTCAGTGAGCTTAGGATATGCGTATGCGGTCTAAAATGGAATACAAAAGTTCATTCGTGACATTCAAAGTTTTGCCTCAATACGAAATGGCTGGAATGATCATCCACTAAAAAAAAATCGATGAATAAACATACTTCAGCGATAATACGACCATTTGCATCTCTTTTTATCCAATGTCTGACAATGCATCGTTCTTCGAAATGTTTTTCGCACACGTACTGAGATTCTTTCAGTCCGGGAATAGCATCGAGCCATTTTTTATATCGTTCGACGTTTCTGGGCACGCGAAACACGGAGCATTTCTGCTTATTATTTTTATATCCCGTTTTGCAATTGCGAACCGCGCAACCCTTCACCATTTCGCATTTTTTTTCTCGCAATCTACCAAAAAACTTCCTCAACTTTCGCAAACTACCAAAAAAAATCCACACTTATGCGTAAAAACACCACAAAAAATGATCGCAAATAAAGGTTATTTCGACTTTTGACAATCGCACCACAAAAACATACGTAAACAACTTGTGGTCATTCGCCGGTAAGAGGTAAGGGGAAAACTACTTCCCCTTGCTAGTAGCGACGCGTAGCGGCGCCTAGTGAATCGAAAACTAATACCCGTATTCATAGTCCTTCCTTGAGGAACAAGGCTTCCTTGTTCCTTATTTCGCGTTTCATAGACCTTCCTTGACAGAATAAGGAGCCTTATTGGCCTCCTTATTTCAAGGCAGGTCTCGAGCTTCCTTGAGGAAACCTTCGGCGCTGTGATTGGCTGTTTCGTTTCATGTTACTAGCGCTTGCGCTTGCGCTTGGCGTCTATGCAGTTTTTGCGTGTATCACAGACCAGTCGACAGATTAACCTCAAAAACAGTTAAAAGTGAAGCACGTAAAAAGTTTCGAAACGTATCGCAGTGAACGGAGTTTAAACAAAAAAAACTGTTGAAACTCGTAAAAAGTTTCGAGGTGTACCACAATTCACGACGTAATCAAAATAAGCAATTAAAACCACGTAAAACGTATCGGAGTGTATCAGTGTACGGCGTAACCTCAATAAATAATTAAAACCGCGTGAAAATTCGTACAGAAGTGTTGCATATAATTACTCGGCATAATGAACAACGATTTTTTAAACAATTCTGATAATGAGCTTGATGATGATTTTCAGGAAATTGAGAATATATTTCGATGGGGACTCGTCAGAAGGTACATTCGGGACTTTGAGAATCCTATCGAAAAGTACGACGATGTGCCTTTTCGAATAAGATATCGGTTCAGCAAAGGAGCTGTGGTCGAACTTTTATTGCCGATGGTAAATGCACAATTAAGGAGATTTAATAAACGTGGGCTGCCTGTGTCTCCGTTGATACAGCTCTTAATAACTTTGCGTTTTTATGCAACAAGTAGTTTTCAGGTTTGTAAATATGTTTCTTGTTTAATGTGATATGAAAACGCATTACTGACTTCTTATTTATTTGCGTTGTGCGTTCTTTGCAGATTGTTAATGGAGATTTACGAGGATATAGTCAACCATCTGTATCACGAACTGTGGCTCGAGTTTCAAGAATTTTGGCATCGCACTTGAAGCAACATATACATTTTTCTAACGAACGTGTACGTTCAAGCTACAAGAACAAATTTTATGCGGTGGCCAACTTCCCGGCTGTAATCGGATGCATTGATTGCACCCATATACGAATCGCGAACCCTGGAGGAAATAATGGAGAAGCATTTCGAAATCGGAAAGGCTGGTTTTCTCTGAATGTGCAGGTAATTCTTTGAATGCTGTATTTTTATTAAGGACGTATGAGTCACATTGTCCAAGCTAAGAATTGTATTTGATCGAAATTTCCGTATTTTATGATTCAATGGAAATTTGATATTATTATGAATAATTGTTGATTATAGCTTGCCAAATGTTGAATTTTTTCATATTTTTATTGAATCATGAATACTGAAATTCCTATCAAATGCAATTTTTAGCTGGAGCAATATAGCTTATACGTACTTAATACATGGACTTTTTATTAATACATGGTGCATTGAATTATTCGATGGAAGCTGGATAATGAAGAATTTTTTATAGGTTGTATCCAGTCCTGACCGAGAAATTCTGGATATAGTAGTTAGACACCCTGGTTCAACTCACGATGCAGTTATATTTGATCGCAGTGGCCTGCGCTGTCGTTTTGAGCTAGGACAACTTGATGGAATTCTACTTGGTGATAGCGGATATGCATGTCGCAGCTATCTATTGACACCTGTTTTGAGGCCTGAAACGGATGCCGAAGAGCGATATAATACTGCCCATAAAAAAACACGAGTTATCGTTGAACAACTGTTTGGAGTGTGGAAACGTCGATTTCCATGTTTGCAGTATGGCTTAAGAACGAAATTAAGCACAACTGTGGCAATCATTTGCGCAACCGCTGTTTTACATAACCTATGCATACGACACAATCTGGACGACTTCTTTGAGGGGGAGTTCAATGAGATCGCGTTTGAAAATGATTTTATTCCTGAGCAAAATGGCGTAGGACTTGCACACAGGAACGCTTTTATATTGAGACATTTCACGTGAATCACTAATAATTGTATATATGTAAATATATGGAATAAATATACATTGCTCAAAATATGTTTGTATTTATTATTAATAACGAAACATGACTTGAATATAATTGACATATAACTTTGATTTCATAACAAAAAACTATATAAAGAAAATTATGTTCGATTTTTTTTCAATCAACTTGACTTGAGCTCTTCTTCTAGTTTTAGAAGCTCCAGTATTGCTATCTTCTCTTCTGCTTCGGCGATTTTCATTTTTTTTGCATGAAGCTCCCGCTGCTGTTCAATTGCTTCTCGCAGTCGTATCAGTCTCAGTACCTTTTCATCGGAAATATTCTGAAAAGCAATTGCATAAAATCGTGAAGTATATATGTAATTTTGTACAGATCGGGTAAAATAAATAAAAATAATCATGTAATGTTAATAAGATAGAATCTTCACTTTAGCAGTAATGAAATTGCTATCCACGTACTTGGACTCATATTCCTGATATTATTCAAAATTATTCAGCTGGTTTCTTATTACTTGTCTTATTTTTCATTTATTATTTTGTCTTTATACGCTTTATATATTTGATATTTATTAATTATTTTTACCTTGAGGTTTTCATGACTCGTGTCCCTTTTTTTCGACGCTGACGTTAGGTGCGAAGACACTTGCCTGTGACTTCGGTTTTCAGGATGACATTCTATAATTTCGCTGGAAATATCTTCATCCTGGTCCTGCACAGTTAAACTTTCGTTCATGAACCCCGTGTCATCTGAAAAAGTTAAGATAATGTTTTTTTTCTAGCACAATAAAAGAATGCTAATAAATGTTTACTTTTTAAAATATTTACAATCTCTTTCAAATGCTGCTGTGCTGTCAAATGGACAATCGATTTCCACGTCGATATTTCCAGTTGCTCCATCCATGAAATCCATGACTGGATCGACACGTTCTACGGGCGCAGGGCCCCCACCAGTCATAAAACGTTGATGCTTCATTATTGTTGTCAACTTTCGTTTTCTGAAATGATTTTTGATAAAACAATAATTAGAATAGATCCAAATATTTGTGACAACGCCCCTATTTTCAATTCTTTTCTAACTGGCTTGGACTGGATCAAAAGGTCATGTGTGGTAAGGCCTTTACCACGAATTTTATAAAACAATAAGAATGGAAGTGCATTTTGAAATAGAGAAAAAATCATGCATTAATTCAATTAGATAGGAACAAAATAGTTATTACTTACTTTTGTTTGAGATTGTCCCAGCACTTTCTCAATTGTTTACTGGTACGTGGGGTGCACCCTTCGCTTATAAATTTCTTCGTAACGCGTTCCCACGCGTCAGCTTTTTGTTTTAAATCAACAGCACCCGTTTTTTTGCAGTCTATTAGGCTTTCTTCTGATACTAGCTGAGCTAATAACAGCCTTTCGCGCTCTGTATAATGAATATTCTTTCCTTCATCCATAATTGTATTCGTCGCAACTCAATTTCTAATTTTGAACTTTGAGGTTATACACTCGAGGCTATACAATCGAGAGCCAAGCGGTTTGAATTCGTTTCAAATATAGCCGAGTGGCGCTTCTTTCAGCGGTTTTACCACCATAAGCAATCACATATCCCTAAATATGTCTTCCTTCTGGAAGGGAGAGTCGAGTTGCGACTATGAAACAAGGACGCCTCTGAGATTCAAGGAAGCCTTCATCAAGGCGTCCTTATTCCTTGAGATAAGGAGGGACTATGAATACGGCCATAAAACATTTAAGAGTGCCTACCCCCACCACGAAAATTTAGCTTCGTTGCAAGACCTGTATGTAAGACCGTGACGACCACTGAACTGGTACCTACAGAGATTAGTAGGGAGATGTACAACGCTCCCCTTTTCGGCGTGCCTCGCAAATGGCGCTAAATCGCGGCGGCGAGTTCGGGAGTATGATTTCGTGATCATCGCCTCTGTCGAGGTTGCAGATTCCCTTGTAGCCGCGCGAGTCCGTGATCACCGCTCAAGTCGGTATCGCAGTCAGCGAGAACGCGAATGGGTAGCTCGGTGGGGGGAAAGTCTCCGCCCCTCGCAAATCGCGCTCGCTCGACAGGCGAACGGAGCGAGGTTTTCCGTCCGATCGAGCTCGACATATATATGTGTGGCCGTACTGCGGATTGGAATATGCATTAAATGAATTCTAAAGTGAAAAACATGTATCGAGATGATTGTTTTCTCTCGGTTGCCCGTTTATGCCGAAAATGCGGGTTAAAAAAATTAACGACGAACCGCGTTGCAAAATAAAACGCCGAAACGACCGTGGAAGGTTCAAAAAGAAATCTTGAGCCTTTGCCGCGATCGTTTCCACATTTTTTTTCAACAGTAAACATTATGAATAAGGGTGTATCATAAATATTTCCCTATCTGCAATGGGCGTTGTGGCCGAGTTGGTAGCGTGGCGGATTAACGATGTTACGGTCCGGGTTCAATCCCCGGTGAATCAACTTTTTTTTTTCTTTACTTTATATTCAGAATTTTTTCGAACTTACTCTCGCTTTAGCTATTCTCGCATGTTCAGGCATTATTTATGATATTTAATTCGTATATGCTTAATAAAAAAAAACAAGACATTACTACCGGGGATCAGCGCAGCCAGATCGCGCGTAAAAGTTACCCCCTCTCTAGTCTGTTATACGGCAATCGCCCAATCATAGTAGCGCGTGTCCGTGAGCGACAACGCTTGGACATCTTCGGAAAGAGCCGAGCACGGTCGAAGTTTCTCGACTGCGCCTTCGGCAGCTACACCAACGCATGGACGCTGAGCACGTTCATGTGCGGCCAAGCCGAAACGAAGGCTTCGAGGGAAAAAGCAATCTGAGCACGACTCACGCGTGACGTCACCCGACGTCGCGCGCGAGGCTTTTAGATAATTTCAATGCTTATTTAGCTCTTGATTCTCTGCGTTATTAATGTATACAAAAAAATGTACCGCGCACTCTGATCGCTTATTTTTTTAGTTTATACGTTAATTTAAATATAATAATAAATCTAAATTACAACTTATTTATCTTATATAAAATTGTTTACGCTTTACTCACACCCGTCCTTATGCCAAATAAATTATAATTCATAAAAGTAAGCGGACATATATTTATATTCGTATTATTATATTAATTCTCATACTTTCATCAAGCGATAAAGCATTATCCCCAAAAAGAAGCCAATCATCCACCCGGCCGCGAAACGTAAGTACCAGAAAGTGCACATATTCTACAAGCGATGAAATGGTCCCGTTGGTAGCGTTCCTGGCTTCGGTCCGCAGGGGCCCGTGGTGCAAATTTTTCTCCAAATTTTTCATAATTTATCATATTTTAGTGATATTTGAGATTTTCGGAGAAAAAATTATTTAAAACAGATTCAAGTACTGGTCTATTTCCCAAAAACACTTTTTTTTCACTGAAAATTCATGATTTCTCATTTTTTTCCCGGATATTTTCCTTCTTCCTATTACCTGAGTGAACGGCTGCGAAGATATTCGGAGAAAATTTAAAGATGGAAAAATGAGATTTTCGTAAAGAAAACTTGTTCTTATTTTTTTTTCGGAACTTTTTCTTTTTCCTATTGAGTGAAAGGCTGCGGAGATATTCGGAGAAAAGTTATAGATGAAAAAGAATGAGATTTTCATAAAAAAAAACTTATTGCATTTTTTTATCCCTCATAATTCTGAGAAATAATGAATTTCCGAAATTTTTGCAAACATCATTTTCCTTAACGGGTAACTCTACTGTAACGGCCTGCCACGAAGCGTTTTAGACAAATAATACTTGGGGTAATTATTAAGCATATATTGAAGTATATTGCAAACAAAATGTACGGGAAAATATTACAAATTAGCGACACTGCAGCAAATTCTTCCGAGGCATGTTGAACTTAAGGTGCTCTGCGGCACGTAGTATAACTTGTGCCAATTTTAATCTGGACGAAATAATTATTTTAAATTAAATCTAGATGAGTGTAGCTAGTGAACCACGTTGGGGATTTTAGAAATACTGATTTTTGAGTAATTGCCACGTATTTGACTAAAAATGTTCATTTAGACTTAATGAAACAAAAGTCTTTTTTTTAGATTAAAATTGGCACAGTTATACTGCGTGCCGCAGAGGTTCGACATGCTTCGGAAGAATTGCTGGAGTGTCGCCATTTTGTAATATTTTTGGATAAAAATTTCTAGCAATATACTTAAGTATATGCTCAATAAATACCGCAAGTGTTATTTGTTTATCACATTTTCTTCCGCCGAAAAAAATATTAAAAAATACGCTTCCTGTAAGGCCGTTACAGTGGTGTTACCCCTTACAGTCTTCATATAATTTCCGAGATTTTCCCGTGATCGTAATTAAAATGATAAAATATTCGAAGAAATTCGGAGAAACTCGGATGTTTGCGTAAAAATAATTGTCCGCAAAACTCCGAATTCTTCATATTTGTTCCAATTCATAGAAAAATTCGGAAAAATTTTCCGGAAAAAATCGGAGTTTTTCGGAAAAAAAAATTGCACTAGAGGCGCGGGATCGTTCCCCGCGCTCAGTGGATTTAAAAAATTATTATTACTATTACTTCTTATTTGATTAGTTATTTTTATTAGTTATCATTATTATTTTAATTAGTTATCTTTTAGTGTCGAAAAATTTATCGCGCACTCTGATCGCTTATTTTATTAGTTTATATGTTAATTTAAATATAATAATAAATCTAAATTACAACTTATTTTACTTCTGAAATTTTTTTTGCGCTTTACTCACACCCGTCTTTATGCCAAAGAAATTGTAATTCATAAAAGTAAGCGGAAATTTATTTATTTTCGTATTATTATATTCTTTCTCATATACTTTCATCAAGCGATAAAGCATTATGATAATGCTTTATCGCTTGATGAAAGTATATGAGCGGAAATATATTTATATTCGTATTATTATATTCATTCAATAACTAATCAAATAAGAATTAATAGTAATAATAATTTTTTTAAAAGCACCCAGCGCGGGGAACGATCCCGCGCCCCTGCGGACCAAAGCCAGGAACGCTATCAACGGGACCACCTCATCGCTTGTAAATACGTGCACTTTCTGGTACCTACGATTCGCGGCCGGATACATTATGATAATACTTTATCGCTTGATGAAAGTGTATGAGAATGAATATAATAATACGAATATATTTCCGCTTACTTTTATGAATTACAATTTCTTTGGCATAGGGACGGGTGTGAGTAAAGCGCAAAAAAAAATTCAGAAGTAAAATAAGTTGTAATTTAGATTTATTATTATATTTAAATAAACATATAAACTAATAAAATAAGCGATCAGAGTGCGCGATAAATTTTTCGACACTAAAAGATAACTAATTAAAATAATAATGATAACTAATAAAAATAACTAATCAAATAAGAAGTAATAGTAATAATAATTTTTTAAATCCACTGAGCGCGGGGAACGATCCCGCGCCTCTAGTGCAATTTTTTTTTCCGAAAAACTCCGATTTTTTCCGGAAAATTTTTCCGAATTTTTCTATGAATTGGAACAAATATGAAGAATTCGGAGTTTTGCGGACAATTATTTTTACGCAAACATCGGAGTTTCTCCGAATTTCTTCGAATATTTTATCATTTTAATTACGATCACGGGAAAATCTCGGAAATTATATGAAGACTGTAAGGGGTAACACCATTGTAACGGCCTTACAGGAAGCGTATTTTTTAATATTTTTTTCGGCGGAAGAAAATGTGATAAACAAATAACACTTGCGGTATTTATTGAGCATATACTTAAGTATATTGCTAGAAATTTTTATCCAAAAATATTACAAAATGGCAACACTCCAGCAATTCTTCCGAAGCATGTCGAACCTCTGCGGCACGCAGTATAACTGTGCCAATTTTAATCTAAAAAAAAGAATTTTGTTTTATTAATAGTACAGTCGTGCTGTATATTGGAATCGGATAAAATTAGAAGAAGGCTGGTTTTTTGACAGGTGATTTTGTGGGTGCCAGGGGTGCTAATGCCAAGTTTGCCTAAAAATCGGGGTGTAGGGTTTTTTTCTAGGGGATGAAGGGGTATAGGGGTGGATTGATGCCAAACTACATCCCCCACGAGGTCGGCGCCATAAGACAAAATGTTCAGAAAAATCCGGGCTTTATTTTTGTCCACAGCGTCGAAGTCGGGGAAGTGCATTTTGGGGGTGAAAAAGTGGGGTGAAATTTTGAAAAATCAGTTTTAATTCAATAACTCTTTAGAAAAAATTCAGAAATTTTTTATTCAAATAGGAAAGTTGTAGCCCTTGAAAAGACGCGTCGATTGAGTATTTGATCATCCCTCTCCGATAATATCTTCAGCCCCATAAAAATGATGGATATATCAAAAAAAAATTGTTCATTGAATAACTCAAAAACAATCAATTTTTCGAGTATGGTTTAAATATACGAAATGTAGAAAATAACTTTCTCTACATTTTTGTTCCTATGGACCACCCTTGAATTTCGATTTTTCCAACCCCTCTCGGGGGTTGAAAATTCAAAATGAAATTCTGGGGAAACTATTGATCGTACGAATTCGCCGCCATGGAAAGATTTGTAGCTTGAACTCTCAGCTACATTCTTGTCCATAGCGTTAAAGACGTATCTCTTCATTTTCGATTTTAAAAAGTGGGGAGAACGTACCAAAAATCAGTTTTTTGAGAATAACTCCTCGGGAATTTTTTTTTCGAAGTCTATTTAAATGAAACAGTTGTAGCTCTCGAAAATACGCGTCGATTGGGTATAAAGTTATCCCTCAACTCCAAAAGTAACACCCCCATAAAAAATGACGAAATACTCTGAAAATTTTGTTTTCGTGATTATTCAAAAATGGTCGATTTTACGGGTGCAGTTTGAATGTACGAATTTTACCATGTTTTCATCCCGTAACGAAAATAAAAATATTTTTATTTTTTGCCGGATAAGTTTTGAGTGTACGAAATTTGTCATTGGGGATAATTTGTTCATTGAACATTCAGCTCCAATTTCATTCATAAACTCAAACCCGCGAGGTTGATCCTTGGGGGGTGAACAATCAGGGTAAACAATCTTTGGTACAGTTATTTCGATAATTCCCTTATATCGATAATTTCGATATAACGGAACATCGATATAATACAGTTATATCGATAATTTCGATAATTCCGATAATAATAAATTAATTTATCCCCAATGACAAATTTCGTACACTCAAAACTTATCCGGCAAAAAATAAAAATATTTTTATTCTCGTTACGGGATGAAAACATGGTAAAATTCGAGGGTTGTTTATATGAACGAAAATGTAGGGAACATTAATCCCTACATTGCGTACATTCAAACTGCACCCGTAAAATCGACCATTTTTGAATAATCACGAAAACAAAATTTTCACAGTATTTCGTCATTTTTTATGGGGGGGTTTACTTTTGGAGTTGAGGAATTACTTTATACCCAATCGACGCGTATTTTTGAGAGCTACAACTGTTTCATTTAAATAGAGTTCGAAAAAAAAATTTCCGAGGAGTTATTCTCAAAAAACTGATTTTTGGTACGTTCTCCCCACTTTTTAAAATCGAAAATGAAGAGATACGTCTTTAACGCTATGGACAAGAATGTAGCTGAGAGTTCAAGCTACAAATCTTTCCATGGCGGCGAATTCGTACGATCAATAGTTTCCCCAGAATTTCATTTTGAATTTTAAACCCCCGAGAGGGGTTGGAAAAAGCGAAATTCAAGGGTGGTCCATAGGAACAAAAATGTAGAGAAAGTTATTTTCTACATTTCGTACATTTAAACCATACTCGAAAAATTGATTGTTTTTGAGTTATTCAATGAACAATTTTTTTTTGATATATCCATCATTTTTATGGGGCTGAAGATATTATCGGAGAGGGATGATCAAATACTCAATCGACGCGTCTTTTCAAGGGTTACAACTTTCCTATTTGAATAAAAATTTTCTGAATTTTTTCTAAAGAGTTATTGAATTGAAACTGATTTTTCAAAATTTCACCCCACTTTTTCACCCCCAAAATGCACTTCCCCGACTTCGACGCTGTGGACAAAAATAAAGCCCGGATTTTTCTGAACATTTTGTCTTATGGCGCCGACCTCGTGGGGGATGTAGTTTGGCATCAATCCACCCCTATACCCCTTCATCCCCTAGAAAAAAACCCTACACCTCGATTTTTAGGCAAACTTGGCATTAGCACCCCTGGCACCCACAAAATCACCTGTCAAAAAACCAGCCTTCTTCTAATTTTCTCCTATTCCGGTGTTTTTCGACGACAGCACGACTGTACTATAAGTCTAAATGAACATTTTTAGTCAAATACGCGGCAATTACTCAAAAATCAGTATTTCTAAAATCCCCTACGTGGTTCACTAGCTACACTCATCTAGATTTAATTTAAAATAATTATTTCGTCCAGATTAAAATTGGCACAAGTTATACTACGTGCCGCAGAGCACCTTAAGTTCAACATGCCTCGGAAGAATTTGCTGCAGTGTCGCTAATTTGTAATATTTTCCCGTACATTTTTTTTGCAATATACTCAGTTTTTTTAACGAAAACCTCATTTCTTTTCATCTTTAACTTCTCTCCGAATATGTCCGCAGCCGTTCACTCAGGTCATAGGAAAAAGAGAAATTTCCGGGAAAAAAATGAGAAATCATGAATTTTCAGTGAAAAAAAAGTGTTTTTGGGAAATAGACCAGAACTTGAATCTGTTTTAAATAATTTTTTCTCCGAAAATCTCAAATATCACTAAAATATGATAAATTATGAAAAATTTGGAGAAAAATTTGCACCACGGGCCCCTGCGGACCGAAGCCAGGAACGCTACCAACGGGACCATTTCATCGCTTGTAGAATATGTGCACTTTCTGGTACTTACGTTTCGCGGCCGGGTGGATGATTGGCTTCTTTTTGGGGATAATGCTTTATCGCTTGATGAAAGTATGAGAATTAATATAATAATACGAATATAAATATATGTCCGCTTACTTTTATGAATTATAATTTATTTGACATAAGGACGGGTGTGAGTAAAGCGTAAACAATTTTATATAAGATAAATAAGTTGTAATTTAGATTTATTATTATATTTAAATTAACGTATAAACTAAAAAAATAAGCGATCAGAGTGCGCGGTACATTTTTTTGTATACATTAATAACGCAGAGAATCAAGAGCTAAATAAGCATTGAAATTATCTAAAAGCCTCGCGCACGACGTCGGGTGACGTCACGCGTGAGTCGTGCTCAGATTGCTTTTTCCCTCGAAGCCTTCGTTTCGGCTTGGCCGCACATGAACGTGCTCAGCGTCCATGCGTTGGTGTAGCTGCCGAAGGCGCAGTCGAGAAACTTCGACCGTGCTCGGCTCTTTCCGAAGATGTCCAAGCGTTGTCGCTCACGGACACGCGCTACTATGATTGGGCGATTGCCGTATAACAGACTAGAGAGGGGGTAACTTTTACGCGCGATCTGGCTGCGCTGATCCCCGGTAGTAATGTCTTGTTTTTTTTTATTAAGCATATACGAATTAAATATCATAAATAATGCCTGAACATGCGAGAATAGCTAAAGCGAGAGTAAGTTCGAAAAAATTCTGAATATAAAGTAAAGAAAAAAAAAAGTTGATTCACCGGGGATTGAACCCGGACCGTAACATCGTTAATCCGCTACGCTACCAACTCGGCCACAACGCCCATTGTAGATAGAGAAATATTTATGATACACCCTTATCCATAATGTTTACTGTTGAAAAAAAATGTGGAAACGATCGCGGCAAAGGCTCAAGATTTCTTTTTGAACCTTCCACGGTCGTTTCGGCGTTTTATTTTGCAACGCGGTTCGTCGTTAATTTTTTTAACCCGCATTTTCGGCATAAACGGGCAACCGAGAGAAAACAATCATCTCGATACATGTTTTTCACTTTAGAATTCATTTAATGCATATTCCAATCCGCAGTACGGCCACACATATATATGTCGAGCTCGATCGGACGGAAAACCTCGCTCCGTTCGCCTATCGAGCGAGCGCGATTTGCGAGGGGCGGAGACTTTCCCCCCACCGAGCTACCCATTCGCGTTCTCGCTGACTGCGATACCGACTTGAGCGGTGATCACGGACTCGCGCGGCTACAAGGGAATCTGCAACCTCGACAGAGGCGATGATCACGAAATCATACTCCCGAACTCGCCGCCGCGATTTAGCGCCATTTGCGAGGCACGCCGAAAAGGGGAGCGTTGTACATCTCCCTACTAATCTCTGGTACCTAACCGCACGTTACCCTCTTGCCGGCACCCTGCACGCGTTTGGGTCGAAGGTCTCCGAAGCTCGGTCGGGTATCTTCGGCAGCCTAGTATATATAGCTAAGCTGCGGGATTGTGAAAACTCTGCTACTGGCTGTATTTCCTTTCGCACGATATCCATCGAGACTATATATAGTTTTTTCGCCTGACAGGTCTCTGACTCAGCTCCATAAACATAGCCGCTGACTATGGAAATATACAATTTTTTTTTACGCCAATCGATTGTTAGTGGTTTGTTAGTGTTTGTTAGACAAAACCCAGCGTTTCTTAGACTTTATTTATTGAATAAAACGAAAAACAAATTTATGACAAAGTGAGCCGAAGAAAGAGTTGTCTAGTGATTTCGAACGTTTCTTGGTAACCAATCGATTGTTAGTCGTTTGATATTGATTGTTAGTCAGTTTATATCGTTTGGTAGAGCTCAATTAATATTAAATTAATGAAAAACTTATCGGCCCTAGAGCTCGATGCAAGCCACGTGAAGTTGGCAGCATCGTCGCGAAAGCTGGTTCCGGCTTTACACATGTAACTCGTCAATGTCAGCAAAACGTTGATTCTTGTCATTCTATTAGATTGTTAGACGATCGCTAGTGATTGTTAGTTAATGGTCATCGTTTGTTAGAACTCCATTTTTATTTAATCCCTGACAAACTTTTCGGCGCTAGAGTGCGCTGCATGTCGCAAAGTTTGGCAGCACCGCCGCGACAACTACATACGGTTTTGCACATGTAACTCGACAATTTCAGCAAAACGTTGATTCTTGACATTCCATTCGATTCTTAGACGAATGCTAGTGATTGTTAGTTAATTTTCATTATTTGTTAGAGCTCCATTTCTATTTAATCGCTGAAAAACTTTTCGGTGCGAGATCGCGCTGCATGTTGCGAAGGTTGGCAGCATCGCCGCTCCAGATGCTAACGGCTTTGCACATGTAACTCGTCAATTCCAGCAAAACGTTGATTCTCGACATTCTATTAGATTGTTAGACGATCGCTAGTGATTGTTAGTTAACTTTCATCATTTGTTAGAGATCCATTTGTATGTAATCGCTGAAAGACGTTTCGGCGCTAGAGCGCACTGCTTGTCGCGAAGGATCACCGCATCGCCGCAAAAGCTGCTTGCGACTTTGCACATGTAACTCGTTAATTTCAGCAAAACGTTGATCCTTGACATTCTATAAGATTGTCAGACGAATGTTAGTGATTGTTAGTTAATTTTCATCGTTTGTTAGAGCTTCATTTGTATTTAGTCGCAGAAAAACTTTTCGGCGCCAGAGCGCGCTGCATGTCGCTAAGGTTGGCAGCATCGGCACGACGATTGCTCCCGGCTTTGCACATGTAACTCGTCAGTTTCAGAAAAACGTTGATTCTTGTCATTCTATTAGATTGCTAGACGAATGCTAGTAATTGTTAGTTAACTTTCATCGTTTGGTAGAGCTTTATTTTTATTTAGTAGCAGAAAAACTTTTCGGCACTAGGACGCGCTGCATGTCGCGAAGGTTGGCAGCATCGTCGCGACAGCTAGTTCCGGCTTTGCACATGTAACTCGTCAATTTCAGCATAACGTTGATTCTTGTCATTCCATTCGATTGTTAGACGATCGGTAGTGATAGATGGGTAATTTTCATCGTTTGGTACAGCTCCGTTTTTATTTAATTGCCGACAAACGTCTTGGCGCTAGAGCGCGCTGGTGGTCGCAATGGTTCGCAGCATCGCCGCAACAGCTGCTTACGGCTTTGCACATGTAACAAGTCAATTTTAGCAAACCGTAGATTTTGGTCATTCTATTAGATTGATAGACGATCTCTAGTGATTGTTAGATTATTTTCATCGTTTGTTAGAGCTCGATTTCTTCTTAATCGGTGAAAAACTTTTCGTCGCTCAAGCGTGCTGCAAGTCACGAAGAATGGCAACATCGCCGCGACAGCTGCTTACGGCTTTGCACATGTAACTCGTCAAATTCACCACAACGTTGATTCTTGACAGGCTGTTAGATTGTTAGACGAATGCTAGTGATTGTTAGTTAATTTTCATCATTTGTTAGAGATCGATTTTTATTTAATCGCCGAAAAACGCTGCGGCGCGAGAGCGCGCTGCATGTCGCGAAAGTTGGCAGCATCTCCGAGACAGCTGCTATCGGCTTTGCACATGCAACTCGTCAATTTCAGACAAACGTCTATTCTTGTCATTTTATTAGATTGTTAGACGATTACTAGTGATTGTTAGTTAATTGTCATCGTTTGTTAGAGCTCCATTGTTATTTAATCGCCGGAAAACTTTTAGGTGCGAGAGCGCGCTGCATGTCGCGAAGGTTGGCAGCATCGTCGAGACAGCTGCTCACGGATTTGCAGATGTAACTTGACAATTTCAGAAAAACGTTGAATCTTGTCGTTCTATTAGATTTTTAGACGAAGGCTAGTGATTGTTAGTTAATTTTCATCTTTCGTTAGAGCTCAATTTTTAGTTAATAGCTGAAAATCTCTTCGGCGCGAGAGCGCGCTGCATGTCGCCAAGGTTGGCAGCATCGTCGCGACAGCTGCTTCCGGCTTTTCAGATGTAACTCGTCAATTTCAGCAAAACGATGTATCTTGACATTCTATTAGATTGTTAGACGAATGCGAGTGATTGTAAGTTAATTTTCATCGTTTGTTACAGCTCTATTTCTATTTAATCGCTTAAAAACTTTTCGGCGCTAGAGCGCCCTGCATGTCGCGAGGGTTGGCAGGAGCGCCGCGACAGCTGCTTACGACTTTGCACATGTAACTCGTCAATTTCAGCAAAACGTTGATTCTCGACATACTATTAGATCGTTAGACGATCGCTAGTGATTGTTTGTTAATTTTCATCGTGTGTTAGAGCTCACTTTTTATTTAATCGCTTAAAATCTTTTCGGCGCGCGAGCGCGCTGGATGCCGCGAAGTTTGGCAGCATCGTCGCGACAGCTGCGTCCGGCTTCGCACATGTAAATCGTCAATTTCAGCCAAACGTTAATTCTTGTCAGTCTATTTGATTGTTAGACGATCGCTAGTGTTAAAGACCACCACGCGATCTCCTCCACTACTATTGCCGTTTTCGGACGCGCGAAAAAAGATCCCTAGGAATGAGTTGGCCGGGGGATTGAATATGGATGCACCGAAAGGCTTTTTATTGAACACACACACAGTTCGGGATTTACCGACAGGCCACGGAATTTTACAAAAGTCCTGAACATAACGCTACGCCGCAAGCTGGCGACTAATACACTAGGCCTAGGTACGAGACCCGCTCGAATAGGAAGCGGCACTTCGTGAGATTCATGGTGAGTCCGGCCTTCCGCAGGGACTCCAGCACCATCCGTAGTTTCGGTTGTAGGTCCGCCCAGTCCTTACCGGGTATCAAGATGTCGTCCAGGTAAAATAAAGCTACGTCGTCTCGTAAAGGACCCAATGCCTTGTGCATGACTTTGCTGAAATAAGCGGGACCATTCATTAAGCCGAATATCATCCGCGTGAACTCGACAGTATCCTCGGGTGTTATAATGGCTGTTTTCTCACGCGCATCGGGCGCCAGCGGGATCTGCAGATAACCGTGCGCCAGGTCGAGAACTATAAATAGCGAACTGTCGCGCACACGAGCTAAATGATCGTCGATGTGCGGCAGCGGAAAATAGACTCTCTCCGTCACCGCATTAAGTTTGCGGAAGTCCACGCAGAGTCGCGCTTCCCCCGACTTCTTCCGGACCACCAATACCGGACTAGCGTACCTCGATTTGGTGTCTGTCACGATGCCCAGTTGTCTCCACTCCCCGATGATTTCTCGGATTTCTTGCCGTTCCCTTTCCGTGGCTCGATATGGTTTACATTGAACCGGTGGAACACCCGGTTGCACGCGGATCTCCATCTCCACGTCGTTCGCGCAACCCAACCCCCGCGGGCTTAGCGCGACGCAGTCGCGAAACTCCCGCAACAACGTCAAAAGCTCTCGCCGGACTTCCTCAGGTTGTGTCGACCCCACCACGACGTCCTCCTCCTTGAGCTCGTCCTGGTTGGTCGGGGCGACGATCGTCCGCACGTTCATGATGCTGCCCCGCGTTGTCACCTGCCCGCTGACCAGCTCTCGGTCTCCGCAACCCCGGTTCATCATCGGAACGGTAGCAGTAATGCCACATCCATGGACCTCCACCAGCGACACTGCGTTCGCCTTCACCAGCGTCGGTTCTGCGACTCTCAGCATGGTGGTTGGCGTGTCATCCCCTTCGGGCTCCGGCTCACTCCGAAAAAACGTCAATTTATTGCCTTGCTTCGTGAAGGCAACCCCTTCGTGCTCCGTAAAGGTTCTTCCGATGAGCATGTCCATTCCTTGAACGTCGTCCGGCACTACTTGAATGTTTATGCCTTGTACCGTGACTCCGTCGATTTGGACATCCGCTACGGTGGATCCACAGGTCCGCACAACGTAAGCCGGTGGTCCAAACGGCTTTAACTCGGTGTTAGATGGTCTGATGTTCAATCCTTCGGCACGTGCTCGCGCTATCCGCATCGTGCACTCCGCGCTCCCTGTATCTACGAAGGCCACCACCTCCCGGTTCGCTACCAAAGCCGTCTTAATATATTTTGTTGCTGACTGGTCAGTTCTCGTGCTTACTGCGTGTACCGGCGGTTTTGCTGTCCTCTCCAGCGTCGGGCACTGACTACGAACGTGTCCCTTTACGTTACACTTGTAGCGTACGGGAACTCGTCGCTCTTCCGGACAATCCCTCGACAAGTGTCCTGGTTTCTGGCAGTTGTAGCAGGGCTGACTCCTCGGTGCTGTCGATGCCCCCACAGTCCGCTCCCTCGGACCCGTCGACTGCTGTCCGAAGTCCTCCGCCACTCGGCTCGTGCCAGGTCGAAACCTCCTGCTCGGCATCGGGTTGCGTCCACCTCGCGGTTCTGGTTCCCGCCTCTGGTTTGCCAGAGTCTTCTCATAAAATATTAAATCATGTAATAAATCATCGTGCGAGTACTGTGTTGATGGTAACGCCAAGTTACAAAGTTCCCTTGACCATAATCCTGATAATATCTCCCCCCGCTCCTCTGGGAACGTGAGATTAAGAGACGCGCACAAACGAGCCTTAGCGTGGAAGTATCGCGACAAACTCTCACCCCGCTCCTGCCTTCGAGCCTTCATCCGGGCCCATTTTGAAGACGCGTCGTCGCGCACCGTAAATGTGGACACAAACGCCTCCTTGAACGCACCCCATGATCGTAATTCATTAATTCTTGCTCGATACCAGTCCTTCGCGCCGTCTCGGAGGTTCATTCGGGCGGCTGTGAGCAGGTAATCATCGGACCACAGATGTAATTGGCCCAGTGATTCCAAATTGTCCAGCCACTCCCGTGCTCGAATACCATCAGCCTCTCCGCAAAATTCCTCGATGTCTCGCGTCAGGTCGGGTATCACCTGGTACGTTGGCGTCGTATTTCGACCCGACGTGTCCACCGACGCGGGCGCTGGCAGGCGCATATTCGCTAAAAGCCCCGCTAATAATTGTACTACTGGCTCGTGGGCCCCACTCGTCAATGCCGACCGCAAGACATTGTCGAGTGGTGGACTAGCGTTCCCACCATTCACCGATGATTGCTCACACGGAGCCACACGCGGCACCGACGGCATGCTTCCCCCCTGCGAGCAGTCCCGGTCCGCGTCCTCGTATATGTTCCCGTTGGGCTGTTCCGCTTCGCGAGCCACCTCCCCACGCGTACTCACGTTTTCATGCGTCGCCACCACGGTCTTACATACAGGTCTTGCAACGAAGCTAAATTTTCGTGGTGGGGGTAGGCACTCTTATATGTTTTAATTTTCGATTCACTAGGCGCCGCTACGCGTCGCTACTAGCGAGGGGAAGTAGTTTCCCCCTACCTCTTACCAGCGAATGGGCCAAAGGTGTTTACGTCAAGCAGCCAACGGCGCATGCGTTGCGGTCAGGAGGGAAAAGGACACAAGAGCTATTTCTCTCTTCGTCGCACCACTACTTTCCCTTGCCGTCACGCACCAAGCGGCAGAAATCGGAATAAAAAGCAAAACATCTAAAGGTGCCTACCCCCACTACCGCCGTTGTCAGACCTGTATGTAAGACCGTGGTCGCCACGTGGTCGTCCAAAATCGGCCGGTCGCCATCTTGAGTCGCCGCGAACCGATCGACGTCCGATCTGCGCACCATACCTCCTCTTCCTCTACCTCGTGTCGTAGAGTGGTTCAGCGGCATGGTCACGGCCTGTACGAATTTTTCAAACGTCTCTGCGTCCACCATTCGTGTCGCGTCGACTCGTTCCTCACTTTTTTTTTTTTTTATCGTTCACAATCGTTCATATCGTCCTTTTGGTCCTTGTTATCCCACTTCTGAAATCTGTTAAAGACCACCACGCGATCTCCTCCACTACTATCGCCGTTTTCGGGCGCGCGAAAAAAAGATCCCTAGGAATGAGTTGGCCGGGGGATTGAATATGGATGCACCGAAAGGCTTTTTATTGAACACACACACAGTTCGGGATTTACCGACAGGCCACGGAATTTTACAAAAGTTCTGAACACAACGCTACGCCGCAAGCTGGCGACTAATACACTCGCATGCTCGCACACTCACACACACACATGCCATACATACAGAATATCACAGAGTACTCGCGCACAGTTTCTTTCGGCCACTCCCGCCGATATCGTTTTTCTCTCTCTCTCTCTTTTCAGGCGCACGTTCACGCGACTCCACTCGCCTCCCGCGAACTCCTTTTCGCCACGTGCTTTTTTTTTACTCCGTTTGTACGTTCGCAAAATGGCGGCACTTACGCTCGCCGGCGTGGTTTCTTCTCGCTCGACGGCTACCTGTCGACTCCCCGACTCCACACGACCGTTCTCCCGTCGTCTCCAACAGTTGTCTCCTGCTGCCACGTCCCCGTTCCGGCGCTAGTAGCGCAGTGAGACTGGTTTTGTCCAGTTCCGCGTCCAGGTTCTTAATACTAGTGATTGTTAGTTAGATTCCATCGTTTGTTATAGCTCCATTTTTATTTAATCGCTGAATAAGTTTTTGGCGCTAGAGCGCGCTGCATGTCGCGAAGGTTGGCAGCATCGTCGCGACACCTGGTTCTGGCTTTGCCCATGTAACTCGTCAATTTCAGAAAAACTTTGATTCTTGTCATTCTATTAGATTGTTAGACGAATGCTAGAAATTGTTAGTTAATTTTCATCGTTTGTTGGCCCTCCATTTCTATTTAATCGCTGAAAAACTTTTCGGCGCGAGAGCGCACTGCATGTCGCTACGGTTGGCAGGATCGTCGCGACAGCTGCTACCGGCTTTCCACATGTAACTCGTCAATTTCAGTAAAAAGTTGATTCTTGTTATTCTATTAGATTGTTAGACGAACGTTAGTGATTGTTAGTTTATTTTCATCGTTTGTTAGAGCTCCAATTCTTTTTAATCGCTCAAAAACTTTTCGTCGCTAGAGCGTGCTGCATGTCACGAAGGATGGCAGCATCGCCGCGACAGCTGCTTACGGCTTTGCACATGTAACTCGTCAATTTCAGCAAAACGTTGATTCTTTTCATTCTATTCGATTGTTAGACGATCGGTAGTGATAGTTAGGTAATTTTCATCGTTTGTAAGAGCTCCACTTTTATTTAATTGCTGCAAAACTTTTCGGCGCGAAACCGCGCTGCATGTCGCGAAGGTTGACAGTAACGCAGCGACAGCTGCTAACGTCTTTGCCCATGTGACTCGTCAATTTCAGCAAAACGTTGATTCTTGTCATCCTATTAGATTGTTAGACGGTCGCTAGGGATTGTTAGTTATCTTTCATCGTTTGTTAGAGTTCCATTTCTACTTAATCGCTGAAAGACTGTTCGGCGAGCGAGCGAACTGCATGTGGCGAAAGTTGGCAGCATCGTCGCTACAGCTGCATCCGGCTTTGCACATGTAAATCGTTAATTTCAGAAAAACGTTGATGCTTGTCAGTCTATTAGATTGTTAGACGATCGCTAGTGATTGTTAGTTAATTTCCATCGTTTGTTAGAGTTCCATTTTTATTTAATCGATGCAAAAGTTTTCGGCGCTAGAGCACGCTGCATGTCGCGAAGGTTGTCAGCATCGTCGCGACAGCTGCTCCAGGCTTTGCACATGTATCTCGTCAATTTCAGGAAAACGTTGATTCTTATCATTCTATTAGATTGTTAGACAGGCGCTAGTGATTGTTAGTTAATTTTCATCGTTTATTAGAGCTCCATTTCTATTTAATCGCTGAAAAACTGTTCGGCGAGAGAGCGCGCTGCATGTCGCGAAGGTTGGCCGCATCGTAGCTATAGATGCTTCCGGCATTGCACATATAACTCGTCAATTTCAGCAAAACGTTGATTCTCGTCATTCTATTAGATTGTTCGACGATCGCTAGTGATTCTTAGTTAATTTTTATCGTTTGTTAGAGCTCCATTATTATTGAATCGTTGAAACACTTTTTGGCGCGAGAGCGCGCTGCTTGTCGCGAAGGTTCGCAGCATCGCCGCGACAGCTGTTTACGGATTTGCACATGTAACTCATCAATGTCAGCAAGGAGTTGTTTCTTGACATTCTATTAGATTGTTCGACGAATGCTAGTGATTGTTCGTTAATTTTTATCGTTTGTTAGAGCTCGATTTCAATTTACTCGCCACAAAACGTTTCAGCGCGAGAGCGCGCTGCATGTCGCGGAGGTTGACAGAATCGCCGCGAACAGCTGCTATCGGCTTTGCACATGTAACTCGTCAATTTCAGCAAAACGTTGATTCTTGTCAATCTATTCGATTGTTAGACGGTCGCTAGGGATTGTTAGTTAATTTTGATCGTTTGTTAGAGCTCCGTTTCTATTTAATCGCCGAAAAACTTTTCAACGCTAGAGCGCGCTCCTTGTCACGAAGGTTGGCCGCATCGCCGCGACAGCAGCTTACGGCTTTGCACATGTAACTCGTCAATTTCTGCAATACGTTGAATCTTGTCATTCTATTACGTTATTAGACGATCGCTAGTGATTGTTAGTTAATCTTCATCATTTGATAGAGCTTCATTTTTATTTAATCGCTGAAGGACTTTTCGTCGCGAGAGCGCGCTGCATGTCGCGAAGTTTGGCAACATCGTCGCGACAGCCGCTACCGGCTATGCACATTTAACTCGTCAATTTCAACAAAACGTTGATTCTTGTCATTCTATTAGATTGTTAAACGATCGCTAGTGATTGTTAGTTAATTTTCATCGTTTGTTAGATCTCCATTTTTCCGTAATCGCTGAAATACTTTTCGGCGCTAGAACGCGCTGCATGTCGCGAACGTTGGCAGCATCGCCGCGACAGCAGCTTACGGCTTAGCATATGTAACTCGTCACTTTCAGCAAAACGTTCATTCTTGTCATTGTATCAGATTGTTAGATGATCGCTAGTGATTATTAGTTATTTGTTATCGTTTGTTAGAGCTCCATTTTTATTTAATCGCTCCTAAACCTTTCGGCGTGAGAGCGCGCTGCATGCCGCGTAGGTTGGCAGCATCGCCGCGATAGCTGCTTACGGCTTTGCACATGTAACTCATCAATTTCTGCAAAACATTGATTCTTCTCATTATATTATATTGTTAGACGATCGCTAGTGATAGTTAGGTAATTTTCATCGTCTGTTAGAGCTCCATTTCTATTTAGTCGCTGAAAAACTTTTCGGCGCGAGAACTCACTGGATGTCGCGAAGGTTGACAACTACCGCGACAGCTGCTAACGGCTTTGCACATCTAGCTCATCAATTTCAGCATAACGTTGATTCTTGTCATTCTATTAGATTGTTAGACGGTCGCTAGTGATTGTTAGTTAATTTTCATCGTATGTTAGAGCTCCATTTCTATTTAATCGCTGAAAAACTTTTCGACGCGAGAGCGCGCTGCATGTCGCGAAGGTTGGCAGCATCGCCGCGACAGCTGCTTCCGGCTTTATCACCATAAACTTGGCCGGACAACTTTAACTTCTCAAGGTTTTTTCATTCCTAATCGTTTGGTGGTGATTGCTAGCCTAATAAGACGGTATGATGGTCGACCGGTTTGTTATAATTAAATGAGACTTTTTTCCGTAAATTTTTCCTTACCGTTTTTTATTTATCACGCACTCCATAACATGCCATGCCGAATCGATGCAGAATCGGTTCGTGGTCACAAATATGCGAATCCCAGCGTTTGGTAGTCAATTCATCAGTTATCCCGGTCGAAAGTCAATCTACGTCTATGCGCATACGATGGAGGGCCGTAATTGGTGATTCAGAGATGCAACGGAATACGGCGCAGTGATATTTCAATTTATTTATGTTTTTCTTCGCCGATCTCGTTCCAATCAGTCTCAAACGGAAGACAATCGTTTGGAAGTGATTGGTACCTTAATAAAAACATTTTGTAATTCATTCCTTAATTACCCCAACGAAAAACCATCTATGTTTAGATGAAAGAATAGAGGGCTGTAGTTGGCTGTTGATGGATCTAACGGAAGACGGAGCAGTGATAGAAGTATTTCTTCTTTTTTCACCGACCTAGTTCCAATAATTCTCGAATGGAACAGAATCGTTTGGTAGTGATTGGTAGCTTAATTGAAACGTTTAGTAGTTAATTCCATGATTACGCCAATTCTAAAACCTGTTTAAAAATAGGTTTTAAATAAGTTTTAGCTACCAATTCTAAAACGCCTAATTCTAAAATGTTTGGACGACGGGTTACAGCAGTTGGCTGTAGTTGCCTGCTGAAGGATATAACGGAGTACGGAGCAGCGATAATTCAATTTCTTCATGTTTTTCTTCACCGATCTCGTTCTAACACGTTTAAACGCTGGCCATAGAGTGCTGTAGTTGGCTGCTGATGGATCCAACGGAATATGGTGCAGTTATATATCAATTTCTTTATGTTTTTTTCTGCGATCTCATTCCAATAATTCTCATGCGGAAAATAATCGTTTTTTAGAGATTGGTAACTTGATTAAAACGTTTGGTAGATAATTCCTCAATTACGCTGATCGAAAATTCATCTACGGTTAGACGCAGGCGATAGAGGACGGTAGTTGGCTGCTGAAGGATCTGACGGAATACGGAGCAGTGATATTTCAATTTCTTCATGTTTTTCTTCACCGATCTCGTTCTAATAAGTCTCATACGGAAGACAATCGTTTGGTGGTAGTTATTGGTTGTCAATTACGCCGATCGAAAATCCATCTACGGTTAGATGCAGGCCATATTCCAATTTCATTATGTTTGTCTTCAACGACCTCGTTTTAATAAGCCTCAAACAGAAGATTATCGATTGGTAGTGATTGGCAGCTTAATATAAAAGTTTAGTAGTTGATTCCATTATTACGCCAATCCTAAAATCATCTATGTTTGGACGAACGGATAGCGGTCTGTAACTGGCTGCTGATGGATCCAACGGAATACGGATCAGTGATATTTCAATTTCTTTATGGTTTTTTTACCGATCTCGTTCTAATAAGTCTCAAACGAAAGATAATCATTTGGTAGTGATTGGTAGCTTAATTACAACATTTGGCAGTTAAGTCCTCAATTACGCCGTTCTAAAAATCATCGACCCTTAGACACAGGCGATAGAGGGCTGTAAATGGCTGCTAAAGGATCTAACGGAATACGCAGCCGTGATATTTTCATTTCTTTATGTTTTTCTTCACCGATATCGTTCTAATAAGTCTCATACGGAAGACAATTGGTGGTAGTGATAGATAGTTCAATTAAAACGCATGGTAGTTAATTCCTCAATTGCGCCGATCGAAAAACCATTTATGGTTAGACGCACGCGATAGAGGGCTGTAGTTGGCTGCTGAAGAATCCAACGGAATATGGTGCAGTGATACTACTATTTTTTTATGTTTTTTATCACCGATCACGTTCCACTAAGTCTGAAATGGAAGATAATCGTTTGGTAGTGATTGATAGGCATATTGGTCGGTGATGGATCCAACGCAATTCAGAACAGTGCTATTCCAGTTTTTTATGTTCTGTTCACCAATTTTATTATTTTGCTGGCGCGACTCATTGGACAATATTTCGATTTGTTTCAAATGATTGATTTATAGACTTTCTTCTAATAAGTCGCAATCTGAATATCTTCTTGTGGGTAGTACATGCAATAAAGATGCATCATAATGCCGCAGAACGGCGTAGTGCGATAGTAGCGTTGTTCCCGTGATATTATATAAATCACACAGAACCTGGTCTGTTGGTCTAGTGGTTAGCGTGCTGGCCAGCGGATCGGGAGGGTTCGAAACCCAGTTGCGTCACTTTCGTCGGAAAATGTTTTTCTTCGACATTTCTCGGCGAAAGACGACTACTTCCGTGACCGCGAGGTGAACTTGGGACCGGCTGTATCGGTTTAGCTTTTCCACAGTTTCCCTATGCTCATGGCAGATATGTCACGGTAAATACGATACAGAGGGGGAAGTCGACTGCGGCCGCAAGGTGTGATCGCGGTGAGGGGGGAATGGAGCTAGGGGGAAGTTGTGGTCGGGATATAAGGGTAGTGGAATGGGTGGCAGAGGAGCGATGTGGAATCGGAGGTAGAACGACGTTGAGGTGGATTGTAGGGCTCGTAAAAAGGGGAAGACCCTGTACTGCTGGAAAAAGCCAATAATAAAAATATATATAAATCAAACAGCCAAATAAGTCAAACCTAATCTGGAGTTTAAACTATGATCGGGATTTGCGTGCTAAGCAAAAAGATTAATTACGGTTAAAGGTGGGAAGGGAGAAGAACCCCGGTTCCTTCCGCCCTCTTTGCCGTTACGTTCACTTTCTCATTCTTCTCACGTACTCAACGTTTATAGCAGCGGTGAGGAGTGTAATCATATTTCCTTGCGCTCCAGCAGCGCGATTTCGTAACTCCTTAGTGACTGTTCTCGTTATCGTTAGCTAGCGACAGCCAATTGCATGCACGATCACAGAAGAAAGGGAGCCTCTTATTGTCTGTCGCTAGCTAACTTATTGGATTTATTGGAGCGAGATCGGTAAAAAGGCAGAGAAATCAAAATATCACTACTTCGTATTCCGTTGGATCCATCAGCAGCCAACTACAGCCCTCTTTCACCTGCGTCCAAGCTTCGATGGCTAACTACCAAACGTTTCCATCAAGCTACTAATCACTACCAAACGATTATCTTCCGTTTGAAACCCATTACAACGAGATCGGTGAAGAAAAACATAAAGAAATATCACTGCTCGGTATTCCGTTAGATCCATCAGCAGCCAACTACAGCCCTTTATTACCTCTTCCACACATGTATGGTTTTTCGATTAGCGTAATTATGGAATTAACTACTAAACGTTTTAATTAAGCTACCAATTACTACCAAACGATTATCTTCTGTGTGAGACTTATTAGAACGAGATCGGTGAAGAAAAATATAAAGAAATATCACTGCTCGGTATTCCGTTAGATCCATCAGCAGCCAATTACAGTCCTCTATCGCCTGTGTCTACGGGTAGATGATTTTTTGATCGCCGTTACCGAGAAATTAACTACCAAATGTTTTAATTGAGCTACCAATCATTACCAAACGATTATCTTCCGTATGAGACTTATTGGAACGAGGTCGGTGAAAAAACATAAAGACCTTGATATATCGGTACTCCGTATTCCGTTGGATCCATCAGATGCCAACTACAGCCCTCTATCGCCTGCACCTAACCGTAGATCGTTTTTCGATTAGCGTAATTAAAGAATTAACTACCAAACGTTTCAATAAAGCTACCAATCACTTACAAACGATTATCTTCCGTTTGAGACTTATTGGAACGATATCGGGGAAGAAAAACATAAATTAATTGAAATATTACTGCGCCGTATTTCGTTGGATTTATAAATCACCAATTACAGCCCTCCATCGTATGCGCCTGAACGTAGATTGTTTTTCGACCGGCATAACTTATTAATTAACTACCAACTACTGGGATTTGTATATTTGTGACCACCAAACGATTCTGCATCGATTCGGCGTGGCATGTTATGGATTGCGAAATAAATAAAAAAAGGTCCGACCAACTTTGCGGAAAAACGTCTCACTTAATTATAACAACACGGTCGACCACTAAATCTTCTTATTAGGCTACCAATCACCACCAAACGACCACCAAACGATTAGGAATAAAAAACATTGAGAAGTTAAAGTTGTCCGGCTAAGTTTATGGTGGTATCCAGGCGGCCCATCATTGGATCATCTCCCTTCTGTGACTACCCGTTGAGTTCCTTTGATTTGATTCTTTATTAGTAATAAGTTTGCGCACACTTCAATTAAATAATTATTTCCGAATGAGGTCACGAATGAAAAAAAATTACGCCTCGGCTCTGACAGATCAATGTCAGAGCCGAGGCGTATCCAGCGTACGGATCCAATGTCATAACCGAACCAAGAACGGATACCCTGCGTCTTTATTAGAGGACTGTGATTCCTCACTGAAGGTCCAACAACAGAGCAAAATTGTAAAACACTAATGCCCTCGCTATCTCTTGTCTGATTTCCCTTCAATGAGTCTTGATTTATAGAAAAACTCCCAGAAACGTTTGGTATTTAAATTAGAACGATTGGTAGTCGATCACTAGATTGTGCCAACGAGAAATACGTGTGCATCGTGAACGGCGAGCTGTGATTGGTCGCCAGAAGCCGCAGTGGAAAAAGGAATTTCTAACAAAAATTCACCCATTATTTTGTGGCTAATTCATTGTGATGAGACTTAATCGATACAACAATAAATCATAGCGTTTGGTATTCTATTCAGGTCGTTTGGTGGTCAATCAATCAATAACACCAACGCAAAATACAACGATTCGGCACTGGAACGCTGGGATTGGTCGCCGGAAGCCGCACTGGCAGAATTATTTATTAGCGTACATTCACTCGTTATTTCTTGTCCGATTACGTTCTAATCGGCCGCGATCGATAGAAAAACATTCGGTAGCGTTTGGTATTCTATTCGGGATGTTTGGTAGTCGATCATTCAAATACGATAACACAAAATACGTGCGTATCAGGAATAGAGAACTGTGATTGGTCGCCAGAAGCCGCAGGGGCAGAACGATGTGACATTTTTATAGTTAGATTGGTTAATAAACTCCGCCCGAACCGAGAGAAATTACGCGTATCCGAAACGGAAGGCTGCGATTGGTCGCGATCACGGTTTTACATACAGGTCTTGAAACTCTGGTGGTGGGGGTATGTCCTCGGTTTGAACCACCGGCCGTTTCGCCAAGTGACCACGTGTGTCGTTGCGATAGAGTGATGCAGGCTGTGCGAGAGAGATGGAAATCGATCGTTGACTCATAGGAACCTAACCTAGCTGTAAAATTGGCTGGTGAAGGCAAATTATGATATTCAATGTCAAAAATTCATAATGGACCTAAATACAATTAAAAGTAACTTTATTTTAAACCTGAAAAAAACCAAAAGACTATAGTTATCCAAGTGGGTACAATGAATATGAATGTTTTTTATATAGGTGTCAATGTGAGCTCGTGTTGGTCGAGGGGTTCGGTGCAAGCTTCGTAATGCTGCTTTCAGGGGTTCGATCCCTGTGCGCTCGGTTTTTTAAAAACCTGTTTTAGCTTTTATAAAACAAATAGGCTTTACGCGTTGTTTTAATTGACGGGAAAATAAGTGGCAACTATTCCAGACCGAAGTGGAATCCAGACCGAAACACTTGCAGGATCTGTTTCTTGAAAATGAAACAAATACTTAAGAAACAGTGCTTCTTTTTCAATTCTTTATTTCCTCTGCGAAAAATTTTAATGCATGTCCCAAGAAACATTTTCAATAGTCGTTACTTTGCAGTTTCCGAAACGGTTTGCGTTGGTAAATTTAAAAAAACACCTCTTTTCCGACCGTTAAGCAAAGGACTCTGGAGTAGGATAAATTAAAATAATTCATTAACTTTGTTTTATGTTTTTCAGCGTGGAAAGTATTTATTGGAATGATCCCAATAATTTTTCATTTTTTTCAGGTTCTCGGCTCCAGCGCGAAAAAAAATAATTTCAATCATTCCATAAATTGCAGGTTTTATTGTCCTTAAAAAAATAGATTTTTTTTTCAATATCACCGTTTTTACAAATTTACAAGTAGAGTACGTCGCGTGCGGTCGCGTGAATCAGCGGTTATGTTTTGGTTTTGTTTACTTTTGAAATCTATTTCCGTCTCTCTCACACAGCCTGCATCACTCTATAGCAGCGATCCTCGTGGTCCACCACCGAAATTTTGAGCGTGTTTCAAGACCTGTATGTAAGACCGTGGTCGCGATAATATACGACGTTTTTGCGATAGATGGCGTTGGTCGCCGAGTCTTTTTTCGCTGCTCATCGTGCTATCTTATGGATCGTAATTTTCTTTTTGATTTTCCGACAGAACGGGAAGCTACCAAACGATTTGAATGGTTTACCAAACGCTACCAAACAGCCACCAAACGATTTGTAAAAAAAAGTTCGATTAGTCGAAGTGGGGGACTAACTTACTGCCCAATTTTTGATTATCGATTTTTCGAAAAACGGAGAACTACCAAACAATTTGAATGGTTTACCAAATGCTACCAAACGACCGCCAAACGATTCGTAAAAAAAAAGTTCGATGAGTCAAAGTGCAATTTCCTGTTCAATTTTTGATGATCTATTTTTCGATAAACGGAGAACTACCAAAGAATTTGAATGGTTTACCAAACGCTGCCAAACGATAACCAACCGATTCGTAAAAAAAAAAGTTCGATCAGTCAAAGCGGGGTGTGGCTAATTTGGTGAGATATGCGTGCCTACCCCCACCACGAAAATTTAGTTTTGTGCAAGACCTGTATGTAAGACCGTGCTTTTGCCATACCCCTTCCATTGGAGTTTGGACTCCTTTATGTAGTCTCCATGCCTGCATGTGACACCGCGCCTGTATATAAGACCGTGCACTACACAAATCGAAGGCGCGTTTCTCCCGCTGGCACGGCATCTCCCCAGTGTGCGTGTGCCTGAGCCTCGAGCTGCGCACACAGTAAGGCGCTGACGCAACGACGACGTCTTTTTCCCCTCGTTTTGCTGCTCAACATCGTTCTCCATTGTTTCGTTCTTCCTAGTCAACTAAAAATTATTGAAATATTGGCTGCTGTAGAAATTGAAGACGCGCGAAAATGGACACAATCCTGTGTGTGGCGAGTGAGTAAGAGTTAACGTGTGTGCGCGCTGCTCTGAAACGCGGGTGCGCGTGCGTGCAACCAGCAACGTCATTTCGTTTCTCAGGACGCTCACACAAGTACGACGAAGAAAATAGAGAAAAAAGAGGGAATGAGGCCCCCTTGCTCTCTCTCTCTGTCTCTTGCACGTTTTTGCCAAGCGCGCTTCTCTTCCTTCCCGTATTGATCCCTCTCTTGCTGAATGTTTTTCCCCATGGGTAAGACACGACGCAAAGAAGACGACGACGAAATTGTGTCCCCTTCTGACGAGAGTTATTGTTGTGTTTGTAAAGCCCCTTGGCGGGGCTTCGCGGCGGAGATGGGTTTGTCGATTGAAAATTTTGAAATAATACTCGAACGAATAATAATCAATCGTAAGTAATATACACGTTCGAGAACCTCCCCCCTCCTTTCCAAATTACGCGTAATACTAATAATAACAATAGTAATAAGCAACAATACAAAAAAATCAAGAACAATAATGGAGATTGTCGGTGATTACGAGTACAACACGAAAGACCTCATTGGTCACGGAGCTTTCGCCGTTGTCTTCAAAGGAAGGCACAGAAAAGTAAGCCATCGTTCTTCGTTTTCTTCTTATTTTCGTCGATGTACTTGTCATTCGTGTTGTCAATCTTGCTTTTTTTTGCATGTCGTTTGCCTTCTTGTATTTGTCGTTTTTGCTGTCCTTGTTTGGGCTGTCTGTCAGTGTTTCCGTTGTTTTTTTATATCCGTTTTTGTACATTTATATTTCCGTTTTTATGTCTGTTTATGCATTCCCGTTTGTCTGAATTCCGTTTTTTTCTCGTTTATCCCCGTTTTTGTTTGCGTTTGCTGTTTTCCCGTTTTCGTTGCTTCAGTTCGGACCGTTTTTAAGGTTCGTTGTTTTCGTCGTTTTTATTATTTTTTGTTGATTCTGTTGTTTCTCTGGCTGATTCTTCTGTTGTTTCCATTTTTGTTTGGGTTATTTACACTGTTTGGGTTCGTTTGTCGTTGTTCTTTTCTCTATTTCTTTTGTTAACGCTTAACGCTTTTGTTGTTTTTCACATTGTGTCTGCCTTGGACTTGTGTCCATTTGGATTTCCTTGGGTTTTTGCCATTAATATTTTTTTGGTTTTGGGTCTCTTGTTGTTTTGTTTCCTATGTCTCATTGTTTCTATTGTTGTTTCTGTTTTCTTATTGTTTTTTTTATTCTGTTGGGTTTGTTAGGGTTTTCGTCATTAATATTGTGGTAGTTATGGATTTGCGTCTTTTATTCTTGTCGCTGTTATTGGTGTAATATTTGTTAATTTTCCGTGTCTCTTGCTCATGCGATGACAACTAATCTAGGATGGCAATTGCCATTTCAGAAAGCAAATTTTGTTGTTGCCATCAAAAGCATCACGAAGAAGAGCCTGGCAAAGTCGCAAAATCTACTGGGCAAGGAGATCAATATTCTGAAAGTCAGTATGGTTTCTTACCTTCTCCATTTTAAATTTGTTTTGAACTTCATAGCCTGAATCGAGCAAATAGAAAAAATATTTGACCAATTAAAACGAATTTCCATCGAGGTCTGAAAAAAGGATCACGTTTTGCCTTCTTTGTTTTTTTCTTCAGTTCTGGATTCGTCAATCTTAATTAATAAGGTTTTTTCCATCTACACATTTTCAGGAATTGACCGAATTGCATCACGAAAATGTTGTTGCTCTCTTGGATTGCAAAGTGAGTTTGAATTAACTTAACTAACATTAAGGCAAAGCAGTAGATCTACCATGTGACATATGAGTGTCTGAGAGATAGCTGAAATTTTCTAACAGAGATTTCTCAGAGATGAACAATATTTAGAACAAAGGAAAATCCGTGTCAAGCTCTGTGTCAGGGAATTCTCCAGAGCCTAATGCTTTGTTTTCCGAATAAATTTAACCATCTATGAGAAAATTGGGTTGGAAAATTTGTGAGGTTATGTTGACCTTGTACATGCCCTTAAGAGTATAAACAAGGTCAACATAACCTTACAAATATTTGAACCGAGTTTCCCATACATGGTTTAGTGTTCTAGGAAAAATAAAACATACTCTCTGGAGAATTCCTTGATGCAGAGCTTAACGATTCTTCTTTGCCCTTAATATTATTAATCTCTGAGAAATGTTTTTCGAATGTTTCAGCTATCTGTCTTGCACTAAGGAGGTTGGAGCGTTAGCCACAATCCAATATTAGATGTTTTTTTTCAACATCTGTTATTGTCTAAACCAGCGGTTTCCAAAAGGTGTTCCACTGAATCCTTGGGTTCCATGGAAGGATCACAGGGGTTCCGAGAGTTGCGCGTATTGTCGTAGATAGCAGCGAGCCGAAGCGCTGGCGCTTTAAGGCACGCGTCTACATTCATGTGGACTCGTGCCTTAAAGGTTCACCAAGCCGCAACACGCACTCACGTAGCGTGGTCGATGGGTGGCAGAAGACACGGCGCTCGCGGCAGTCTTGCTAGTTTATGCAAAATTAGTAACCGCTGGTCTAAACAATACTGAATCTTTACGATTTTCTAGAATTTTTTCACCACAAAACACCAGAGTAATTTTACTTAGCAAGACGTTCTCGCTATGTAATTCTCGGGTGATGCAATTTTTTTTGGACTTCATAGTAACCAGATTAACCATTTCTAACAACGGATTAACGCAAACTCCACCTTTCTATACATTTAGAAAAAATAATCCCCCATTCTGCCAATTGTTAATCATATATATTCAATATTGAACTATAAAGGTTTGATTAGAGGTTACGAAGCATGGCTGGCAAATGGAGAGCATTGCTGACAACCTCAATGTATGCGAAATTGCCGTATTTCGGCAACAGCTAACATTAGTTAATGGTAAAAATAAATAATCTCGCGAATAAATATAAATCGGCATAATCATGAATAACTTAAAATTTCATTCCATGTTGTTAAAATATTCGCGGACGCAGTTATTTCGTAATAATCATAGATAATTTAATCCTTTTTCAAGTAATACGCATGTTTTTGTCATTTACGTAATACAAATATAAAAATGCGCAATTTTGCCCGTAGTTATATATTTCATGAAAAATTAGCATTTATAGAATAAATCTATGCCTCGTGTGCCTTTGTTTTGAGGTTCAGTGAAAAGAAAATTCATAAACCGTCATTCTTAGGCCCGGTTCCACAACTCTTGGTTAACCGAGTTAACCAGAGTTTAGCCAGCTCAACTTGGTTCTGATTGGTCCAGTTGCCCTTAAACTTCAGTTAAGTCGGTTAACCGAGAGTTGTGGAACCGGGCCTCGTACTCGTCACCAACGACCAAAGACATGGGGATAGGACCTCCACGTATACCTCTCCCCAGATATGAGAGACACGGCGATGCACGTGTTAATAACAACAACTTGGCAACTTGTGCGTCACTGCTTTATTCTTTGTTTTTCGCCAACGAATATACGCAATCACACACACGTGCAGCCATTTTGTCTAATTATCTTTTCTGAACGTTTCGAAACATTTTCAAAATACACACATTACAAAAATTAAGGGGAACGAAACATTTTTTAAAAATTTCATTGATTTTTGCATAGCTGTAACTGCGTGAAAAATGATCGTATCGTAAAAAAATGGTTCTTTTAAAGCTTGAAATTTCTACTTCACGAATCTCACCGGTAACCTCTTTTCTAAGCAACACGCTCGGCGTGAATCTAAGAAATAGCGCGAGGCAAACATTTTCGACTTCTTCTTTTTTTTTCCAAAATCGTCCACGGGCTCAATTTTTTTTAGCTTGATCAATACTAAGGCAATTTAGCCAGATTCATCAGCTTCAAAACGGTATTTTTTGGACCTTCGTACGACCATTTGTCGCTGAGATATCGGCGTTTAAGGGGCTATACCAGCGTGAATGGTGAAAATTTGGGTGATTTTCTGGATTTTTTTGGAAGAAAAGTACTCAATAAAATGTTTTGAAAAATTAACAATATATTTGGCTATATTTGACCTATATTACATAATTTTTTCATAGAAAAATATTGATATAAGCACCTTATGCGCTGCCTTCGGAAGCGCAAAAAAAAAGTTTCTCCACTGCTGACATGCATCCGGCCGATTGAATAGCTGAAACCGAAAACGGAAAAAATGTCATTAAACTGGAAGGTATTACCTGCACAATGACGTAGGATTTTCGAAAAAATATCAAAATGTAACAAAGTGGCGTAATTATGAAAACAAGGCTGTTTTCTTGCCTATAAAATGGTGGTTTTTTTCAATGCCGAATCGTAAATTTTCATACAATGAAAAATATTGGTACGTCATCGTAGCGTGAATATATTCAAGAGTACTGAGTTCAATTTTCAAGTCAATCGGATAATTGCTCTTTGAGTTACAATATCAGCAAATTTGAAAAATCTCATTTCGAGAAAAAGGTGTTTAAAGATTGAACTATCGATTTTGACAAGAAAAAATGTTATTGATATAAATTATATAAATGATAATGATATTCTTGAAAATATAAACTGTCGAAAAAGGCAAAAAAAATCGATTTTTTGAAAGTGTCACACTGGTGTAGCCTCTTGAAGAAAAAAGGAGCTTTTTCGTAGATTATCAATATCTTATGAACAAATGATCGTACAGCGAGCTGAAGGTGGGTTTCGTAAGCTGGAATAAAATCTCTAAAAGCACCTTTTGGTACTTGAGAGATTTTTTTTACCGTAATATTGATTTAAAAAAGTACGAAGAAATGGCTTTTTCTCGTTTAGGAAAATCCACGTAAACTTTGCAAATATTACGACAATGACTTATGTTTCTAGGTTTTTTTTTTTTAAGTTTAATACATGTCCATAGACCCCTCACAATTTAGATTGATCGGCTGAACCGTTATTTTTTACCAAAGCGTCACAGTTTTGCCAAAAATTAAAGGACCACTTTTATTGATCCTTAAATGTCAACTAATGAGGATTAAAATGAAAAAAAAAAATCCGTTATTGTTTCTCACAGTTTCGCAATAACTTTTTTTTAAATCTTGTCAAGTGTCAAAGTTTTGTCAAAAATTAAAGGAACACTTTAATTATTCCTTAAATGTCAATTAATGAGGATTAAAATAAAAAAGAAAAAAATCTGTTATTTTTTCTCACACTTTCGCAATAACTTTTCTTTCAATCTTGGAAAATTAAAATAATTAAAAAAAAAAAAAATATTTTGATTTTTTTTTATTTTGATTTTTTGTTGAGTTGGTGGCCTATATTGAAACAAAAAAAATTGACAATGTTTGCCTCGCTGTTCTTCTTAGATTCACGCCGACCGTGTTGCTTAAAAAAATGTTTACCGGTGAGAATCGTAGACTAGAGATTTCAAGCTTTCAAACTCCATTTGTTTACGATACGGCTATTTTTCACGAAGTTACAGCTAGTCAAAAATCAATGAAATTTTTTTGAAATTTTACTGTTCCCTTGATTTTTGTAATGAGTATTTCCATTCAAAAACCGAGAAAAAACAAGGAAAATCATCTTTATAAACAATAATAATAATAGCAATAATACTACTACTAATAATAATGAGTCGCGAAAAACATCTTCCATAAGTAATAATAATAATAATTACAATAATAAGTGATGAACAATTTTCTCTATAATCAATAACAACAATACTACTATTTTTTTTCACGGGGTTTTTGGAAAATCTTCGAAAAAACGTTCGGAAGGTTCCGCACTTCCGAAACGTGTGGGATTTCGCCCACTAAAAGCGACGCCCTAGACAAGATGGTAAAGGCCCAATCCTGAAAGCGCTTTCGCATCCCTTTAGGGGGTGCACTTCTGTTGTGCCAATTGAAGCTCCAACTTCAATTTGCCTGGTAGTTCGTTTCATTTATTTTTTCGCCAATCCCGTTTGAGGATCTGCGCCGGTGCTTCATCTAGGGAATGCGATCTCGTCCTCTTCGTTTGCTGAATTCGGCTCGTGAGTTTCGTGAATTTTCCGACTCTTTTTCCGAAGAACCCCCTCCACGCAGGTAGCTACGGAGTCTTTTTCATTGTGTAGCATTTTCCATGTAACATTTTCGAGTGTTATTTTCCCTACTTCGTCGTCTATTTCTAGCCTTTTCAGCACTCACCTGGTGCGGGTGAAGAAGGTGTGAAAGGCGTCATCATGGTTGGCACCACACAGTGTGCATCCAGAGTCTTCACCTTCCCCATTTTTTTTTGCAGCTAAGCCCGTGATTTTGTGCAGCTCAAGCCGGAGCCACGGCCGCAATTCGTCTCGTGTGTTTTTCAATCGTGAGTGTATCGGCCCAGATTTCGGCTCCGAACAACAGAATCGAGTGCGTCATCTGAGTGCGGCATTCGTCCGCGTACCCCACCAGGAAGGTGTCCGTGGACATATCAATCCGGAGGATACCGTCACAAGTGACGTTTTACAAGTCTGGTCCCAAGATGGATCCCTGGGTGGCCCCGGCAGTAATCTTTTTTTGGCTTGTGCCCTCAGCCGTTTGATTCGCTCGGTCCTCGAGGTAGCTCTTCTCCACGTTCTGCAGACATTGCGGTATGCTGAAGTTCTGCGGGAGTGCCTTTGACATGTCGCTCAGTCTGACTTAGTTCAAGCTGTTCTTAACGTTGAGTGTAACTCGAAGAACCAATCGCGGAGAGTGGTGGTTCCCCATTTGCGCTGCGCTGGACGCTTCCACGACAATGACCGCTAATTTGGCGTCGCCCATTCTATGTATGTTCCACCTGCTTGGTTTCGTTCCATGAGATGGCTCCTGCTGCGCCTTCTGTACTATGCATATGATAAAGCTGGTGACCGCTGCTGCCAAAGTCTTCGTTCACTTGCCAGTTCGTCACTGCGGGTGCTAGAATTTTCGGCGCAATCAATTTGTCTGGTGTGGTCTTTTTTAAGCCTGGGCGTATGAAGGTGGATGTGGTGTCGGTGTTTGAGATCACGAGCCCCAGCCTAGCGGCCACCTCCATTATTCGTTTGCCGTTTTCGTCGGGTGTCCGCATGGCCCACTGCAGGGCCCTCGCGTTAAAGTCTCCCACTATCATAATGTCGCCTTCCATCTCCCGGACCACGTCCTCTAGATCCACCAGCTTTTAGATGAAATGCGCTGTCTTCGTTGGGTGTGAAGTAACAACTCACAGCGGTTAATTGGTCCACCTCCACCCATACGAATCCTCGTCCAGTGCCATGCTTTTTGATCCGGGTTTGTCTAGGATGTGGCACCCATATTCCTGCGGTTTTCAGTGCGTCCGTGTAGCTAGTTGGGCTATCGTTATTTCGGTATTGTTAGCTTATTATCAGCACGTCGGTTTTTTCTCGTCAATGAGTTGCGTTCCAGTCCCGGGTATGTGGGCTAAGGAGTTCCTGTGGCCCTCTTTGGCGGAGCACAGCACGCATCGAGGTTTGGCCTAGCAGGCTGCGGCCTTGGGTCCCTCTTCTCCGCACTTGCAGTAGCGTTCGCTCCGGTCGAGCACCGCGCAGTTTGTTGCCTGGTTGCGGTAGCGTAGACACTTGAACAGCGTGTGACGCAGAGTCGTCGTTTTCTTCTGCAATTCACCCAGTCAATTTTTATTCTGCTTGTTTTGAGTAACGCGGGTGCTCTTACTTCGTCCGGTTCCAGTAGAGCTATTTTTACCCCTACCGTACGTCTTCTTCGTCCGTTGCGCCGCGAGATGTCTGATCTCCAGGGTAACTTTGGGGACGAGTTCCGTCACGTTTCCGCTGTTGCCCAGCACTTCCATCACGGCGCTGGTGAAAGCGACCTCGTTCTTCGAGTCCCTGCTTAGCTCTAACAGGACGTCCTTCTAGTTTCTCGGATAGAGCGTACATCCGACTCCGTGTGAGCAGGATTAACCTCACTACAGATCTTCTTCAGCACGTCTGCATAGCCGCTTTCTGTCACCGGTCTGATCAGGACGGCGCGACTCCGGTGACTCCAGTCGCGACCTGCCACTTGCCGTTTTCGGCCTTTTTATTTTAAGGTGTTCGTCTCTTCGTTTTTCGCATTCGTTACCTCGCCGCTTGCTGCGGGCTTCCCATCGGCGTTGGTGCTTGTTCCGTCTTTGTCAGTTTTGTCTTCTTTTCGTCGGACTTCTCTCCATTCTCTCAGGTCATTTTCCCGCTCCCGATCACCCATTTATTTTATATGGATGACCTCAAGCTATACGCTCCCGGGGAGGGAGGGGGGCTTAAACTCCTCTTGAACATCGTAGCGACGTAAATGCGGGCGGCGGGAATAGACTTCGGATTGGGCAAGTGTGCTGATCTTCATCTCAGGAGAGGGAGAGCAGAGGGTGTCGCGGGTGATGTTCGGCTGGTGGACGGGAGCATCTTCAAACACGTGGACGCCGGAGCGTCTCATCGGTATCTTGGCATCGATCAGCGCTCTGTACAAGACGCTGAGCGTGCCGGGGGGGGGGCTCCAGCGAGTATAGGCGGCGTCTCAGACGGATCTGGAAATCAGATCTGTCTGGGAAAAATAAGATCACCGCCACTAATATGCTCGCTGTCCCGGTCCATCTCTACTCCTTTGGCGTCGTGAAATGGCGTAGATACGAGCTTAAACAGCCGGACATCGGCACACGCAAGATAATGAACATCTAACGGAGTCTGCACCCTCGATCTTCCACCCCGCGCCTTTATATGCTGCGCCAGAGCGGCGGGCGCGGGCTCTTGGGATTGGAGTGTCTTCATGACCGCATGGTGCACCAACATAAGCTTCATGGAGCGGGGGCTTTTCTTTATAAGATGGTAGATCGTGCGGCAGAAACTCTCGGCTCGGAGTTCCACCGGCGCCGGCGTGGCACCTTGCCAACAGACTCCGTCGTTTGGTTGCCCAAGTCCCGACGTCAGCAGGCAATCAGGACTGCCGAGCAGGCTGTCCTGACTCGGCAGCACGTGGACAGACCCATGCACGGTGTGTTTTTATACCACATCGAGGAGCAAGGGCTGTCCACCCAGCTGACCTTTTCCTTCTTGCGGTCAGCTGGACAGATGTCTGAGGCCCAAGGGTTTATCTGCGCCTGCTAAGACGGAGTCATCAACACCCTGGTCTATCGCAGTCGCGTTTATGCAGTCTCCGGCTATATCCACCGCCATAACGCGGCCCTAAGGGCGTTGTACTACCATCTATGGCACTCTTATGAGATAGACCGGGACCCCGTGCCGCCTTATTCACCAGGAGATATTGACTCCGTTGTCTTGGGCGAGAGGTGCAAGATTTATTAGAACTTCTCGTTCGCGACCATCGGGCCGCTTCACGCGACTAAGCCTGATGTTATCCTCTTCGATTTCGACGACAAGACGATATACGTCATTGAGTTCTCGGCTCCGGCCGAAGTGAACGTGTCACGAAAGGAAGAGGAGAAACGGCTCAAGTATCACCCTCTCCTGGCCGAGCTGCGTCGTTTGCACTGGGGATTCAAGGTGACTCTCGTTGTCCTTATCATCGGCGCACTAGGGGGGATGAAAGAGTCTTTTGTGCCGGGCCTCGCTGGCATACCGATTTGCAAACCCGGTATCCGCTTGCTAGCGGGTCGGATGCAGAAGGCGATCATACTTGGTTCCCTCCGTTTACTCCGGCGACAGGATTGTGGACTGCGGTAGTCGCTCACCCTCTGGCTTGAGGGAGCGGCTATCGCAGAGCGATATATTGAACTTTCCGCGCGACTTTATGGCAGAGCGGCAGCCGAGGTAGTGTCGGGACTCTCGAGTGTCGCCCAGCGTTATTGTTCCGGTCTACATTGAGACCGAGCCTAACCTCCGGGGGTAGGTGAATGTTTGCCAGTGCAAACTGAGGAAGTGCGTTGCCTGGAGCAATAACGTCTATATAAAAAAACTTATCAAAAGCTTCCACTATAATCGATAATAACAATTACAATACTAATAATAATAATAATATTAATAATAATAATAATAATAATAATGGGAGGTCACGACAAGCTTGCTCTCCAAGTAATACTAATAATAATAACAACACTAATAACTAGCAACAATAATAATAATATCCCTTTGATTTCGTCCCTCTCGAGGAATCCAATCACAACGTCTTCCTTGTTATGGAGTATTGCAACGGTGGCGATCTGGCCGACTACTTGGGTGCCAAGGGCACATTGTCTGAAGATACGATAAGGGTTTTCCTTAAGCAACTCGCGGGAGCGATGAAAGCCCTCCATGCCAAGGGCGTCGTCCACAGGGATCTAAAGCCGCAGAATATTTTGCTCAGTCACAGCTGTGGCAAGGCGTGTCCTCAGCCTCATCAGATAACACTGAAAATCGGTGAGAAAAAAAGAAACAACCAATCCATTGACGCGTCCTTTTTTTTATGAAAAATACTCGTGAAGAAAGTATTGAAAATATTTGCTTCGTGAATCAATAAAGATCGGTACATTGCTTAACAGCGATAATAACAATAATGAAGTAATTAAATGAACACATTTTCTTCATGAATTAATAAAAATCGGTAAATTCATTCATAATAATAAGAAGAAGCAAATTCATTAATGATAATAATAATAGTAATAATAATAATAAGTAAGCTTCACCAGTGAAAAGGTTAACAATAATAATAACAATGGGCAATAAAATAATAAAGATAATATTAGCCAATAGTAAAAATAATAACAATCATAATGATGACGATTATGCTTTGCAGCCGATTTTGGATTTGCGAGGTTTCTTCAGGACGGTGTAATGGCGGCGACCCTGTGCGGCTCCCCAATGTACATGGCACCGGAAGTCATAATGTCACTGCAGTACGACGCCAAGGCCGATCTCTGGTCCCTCGGCACTATAGTCTTTCAATGCCTGACCGGGAAAGCCCCGTTCCAGGCGCATACACCCCAGGCTCTCAAGTTTTTTTACGAGAATCACGAAAATCTCGGTCCGAAGTGAGTGATCTATTATTTTTTTGCTCTTTTTCGATGTATAGCTATGTCCGAAATTTTAAACACTTTTACGTACATAAAAAAGCATTTTTTCCGAATTTGGAGATCATTTTATGAAGATTAAAAAAAAACAATTTTTCAGCATTTTCAACACATTTCATTAAGATAAAAAAAAATAAAAGAAAATTTTCTCGAATTTTAAACGCATTTTTACGAGGAATTAAATAATTTTTTCCTGAATTTTGAACATATTTTTACCAATACCCAGTTAACCAAGCGTACCATTAGTACAGCTTACCGCAAATGTGGAGTACGCCGTACCCTACAGTACCGGTAATGTACGGGTACCGGATACCAGTGTAGTCGTACCTCTACGGTACCGCTACCGTGGAGTTACACCGTACTGCAGTACACGGTGGCTCCACGGTGGCGATACTGTACCGGTACCGTACGGGTACACATGAATAGTACATTTGCGGTACGTGGTTAGCTGGGTATTAAGCAGAAAAAAATCTGAATATTGAACATACTTTGACGTAGATTTAAAAAAAAGCATATTTTCAATGAATTTTGAACACATTCTCACAAAGATTGAAAAAAAGGAATTTGGCCTGAATTCTGAACACATGTTTCCGAACATCTATTAAATAATGTTTTTCTCGAATGTCGAATCCCTTTTTACGAAAACTCGAAAAAAGGAAGTAATTTTTCTTCAACGTTCAATATTTTTCAACGAGGATTTAAGGTAGTACCTCCACAGGAGTGTTGAATTAAGAAATGGTTGAAATTTGACATATATGTTATTTAATACATTATCCAAACATCTGTGCCATTTTAATAAGTTTGACCACCCCAAACCTGAGATATTTACACTTAAAGTTGGCTTGGTTTACACGTTCACAGCATCATTAATTCTACCGCCAAAACTAAAACTAAGAAATTGATTAAAAAACGAGGATAAGCTAGAGTAAGATATCACGAATAATGTGAAAAAAATGAGAATCATTCATCATCTAGTTTCCAAGATATAACCATGAGAAGCCCTCACAATTTTGGTGCAAAGCCTGGCAAAGCTTGGCAAAGCCTGGAAAAAAAACAATTGGGGCAAAGCCTGGACAGTCCCGGCAAAAAGTTCACTGGCAATAGTAGATCAAAAACACAATATAAAATATATTTTACGGCAATAAATGATATCCATCGTATTATCTACTAGTATCGACTCAATATTGCGTAGTTTTTAACTTTATTTATTACTAATTAAACCAATTATCAATCTTTTAAACATGAACATGGTATGTAAACTTTTGGTTGAGATTTTCGCAGAGGAACTACCTTAAGAAAAACAATATTGTATTCATTTTTAACAAATACTTATAATTTTTTTTTAAAGAAACGTTTTCCGAATTTTAAATACATTTTCATACAGATAAAAACAAGCAATTTTTCTTTCGAATTATTTACAAATGACCACAAAGATATTGAAAAAAAAAACATTTGTTCTAAACCCAAACGGCGTCCTTCTCGTCGCGGAATAAAAAAAAGTAAGAAAACGCGTGCAAGTTTCGGAATAAAAGACGAAAACAATGTATGCAGAATTCCACTGGGCACGTCGCCGGAGCTCTCGAGCCTGCTGATGGGTCTTCTCCGCCGAAACGCGGTCGATCGAATGCCGTTTGACGAGTTCTTCAGCCACGAGTTTCTTCAGGGACGGCGGGAGATCGCGGTCCCTGCAGAGTTGCCGGGCTCGCCGATAGGCGTCGCCGAAACGAGGGCAATGAGCGCGGCGTGTTGTTCCGTGCACGACGAGGAGCGGAGTCCCTGCTCTAGTCCCGAGGACGACTTTGTCCTAGTGCCGTCTGACCTGAGCAGCGACATGGATAATAATCCCCAGCAGCTGCAAGTGGCGCCACCATCGGTGGTGAGGTATACGAGGCAGACGAGCCGGGACGCGGCAAGCCCACCACGACCTTGCTTCTTACCGATCTCCGAACCGATCCCGGTCCCGACCAACCAGCATAGGAGCCATGAGATCGGCAACGCCTCACCAGTCTGCCGTCTCGAGACGACGATGACCAGCATTACCGGGGGCAGCACTGTCCCGCGTTCCGAGCCAATCAGCATGAGACGCAGCACCGATCGCTGCCGGGGACCGGATATCGGCTCGCTCAGTCCGCCGTCCGTGCAGTTCGTGATCGGCACGCCACCTGGGAGGAGATCGAGCGAAACCCCGCCGCCCCCCAACTCGTGGCAGGTAAGGTCGTTCGTTGATCGTTCGTTTGATAAGAAATGGGAGAATATCGGTGAAGAAGTTTAAGAAAGAGAAATGAGAAAGACAGAAAAAAACTAAAGGGAAGAATGGAGAAAAAATGAGAAAACGTACAAAAAGCTAATGGGAAAATGAAAGAAGATTAGAAGTAAAATAATGTACAAATTAATGAAAATCAATAGAAAAAAAATCGGCAAAAAAAGTAAAATGTAAAAATCGATAAAAAAACAAAAATAAGTCAAAATGTCGAAAAGTAGAAGAATATCAGAATAAATCAAATATAGTATGGAGAATTTCGTAGAAACACAATAATCACAAAAAGTAGAAGGTAAAATTCAATTTAGAAAAATAGTAAAAAAATGAATGTAGAATTCAATAGAAAAAGAATAATTACAAAAAGTAGAATGTAGAATTTAATAGAAAAATTAGTCGACAAACTGAAATGTTAAAAATAATTTCAAAAAATAGCTCAAGGTCCCAATACCCCGTACAAACGACCTGTACGAGTAAAATCGAAAAAATCGACACTACTAATCGTCCGTCCACGAACCCATGTTTCCCAAGGTGAGTCCCGTGGCGAGGCACAGTGGCACGTCGCCGTTGCGTCGCTCGACCGGCAACCACAGCGCCTCGTCGCCCCTTCTAAGCGGTCCCCTCGCGGTGCTGGGCTCGCCCACGAGCCGTGCTCTGCACGACAACAACAATAGCCTGAGAAACTCGCCCGTGATACCGTTCGGGACGCGGGCGGTCACTCTCCCGGAGATCTCCGAGGCCGCGGGTTTCCGCGGCCTCTTTCCCGATTTTTGTTGCACAGCGACGACAACGACGACCACCGGCGTTGAAGAGCAACGGCCGTTGACCTTCATTGCACCCGAGCTGCCGGAGGAGACGCTCCTCGAGCCTGAGCACAACGAGATCCTCGCGAAGCTCAACTTCGTCGTGGCGCTGTGCGAGTGCGTGAGCGAGGCTGCAAGGACGCGGGCGGGTCCACTCGGGGCGCCACTCGGTGGTGGGATCGAGCAGGCGAGCAACGCCGGCACCAAGAGGCGCGCCGAGCAAGTTATACTTCTCGTTAGGGCACTGCAGTGGCTGAGCTCCGGGCTGAGCCTCGCGACGCAGCAACTCGAGGCCGGCACGCTTCAGCCCACCGCGAGCGTCAAGGACGGTTCGTTTTCCTCCCAATTTTCGCTCTCGTTCGCTCTTTACTTTTAACGCGTCCTGCTCACTTTGCCGACGCGCCTTTTCCACAGTGGTGAGCACGATGAACGACAAGTACAGAGCCTGCTTGGCCGAGTGCAAGCAGCTGAACAGTGCCGGACTCTTACGACAGACGGGCGCGACCGCCGACAAAATTCTGTACAACCACGCGATCCAAATGGTAAGAATTTTCACGAGGGAACATCTCGACAGGAATAAATTTTTAGAAAAAAAAACCTTTCGAGGAAAAGTTCCACTGCTTCCAGCAACGAACATGATGGCGTCGGATTTTGGTTGTTTACTGACAATTTTGGCTTTTTTAATCGGGACCAATATCTTTTGTTACAGCATCATTTTTCGCGAGAATAAACTAGTTATTATTCGCTGAAATTCGTTTTCATTTGACTCCAATTTTTCAGGATATTTGCAATATTTAAAATATTCAAAATATCTTAAAATTAAAGTCGAACGGAACAAAGTTTCAGAAAAAGTCACGTATTGTTACGCGAAAAAGGATTCTGCAATAAAAAAAAAAAATTGCTTCCCTTTGAAGATCCTACGTTGACCTTGAAATAACTTTTAAAATAGCCACCAAATGCAAAATAAAACCAACATCATAATTTTCATGTTTCAAAACCATACAACTATTGTTCGAAACTTTTTTCTTTAAAATTCGTCTCTTTCAAGGTATCAAATTGTCGCGACTTAAATAGTACACCCTGTATACGAAGTACCCAATACGTACAAAGTTTATCACCATAAATTACTATCCAACATATCTCCAAAACTATTGACATTTAACGTAAACGTTTGGGAAGAAAGTTTTATTACTTTAAATATAAGTTTGTATACTTTGGCTATAAATGGTGAAGGCAACAAAAAAATCAAACGAGTTTTTATAATTTGATCGGAACCGCAGGAAAAAAAAAAGTGAATGCACATGGTGCTCCCGGTACCAAATGTGTTTACCCTTAAACGCTACGTTTTCACCTATCAAGTATGATATCTCGGAACAGTCACTTAAAGAATTAAAAAAAAAAACGATACGAAAAAAATCTTCCATCACGTTGCAGTGCCAGTCGGCGGCATTGGACGAGCTGTTCGGCAACCCGGCCGAGTGTTTTCAGCGTTACCACACGGCCCAGATATTGTTCCACTCGCTCTCGCAGCACGTAAACCACAGTCAGGATCGAGCCCTCCTCATCAAATGTGAGTAACCTTGTGACGTGCTTGCGTCCTTGTCATTGTCATTATTATTATTATTATTATTATTATTATTTTTTAATTAATAGACTTTATTGCTCCGGGCAACGCACTTCCTCAGTTTGCACTGGGAAACATTCACCTACCCCCGGGGGTTAGGCTCGGTCTTAATCTAGACCGGAACAATAATGCTGGACGGCACTCGAGGGTTCCGACATCACCTCGGCTGCCGCCCAGTCAAAAAGTCGCGCGAAAATTATTATTATTATTATTGTTATTATTATTATTATTATTATACAGTGTCCTATTTATCTTGCCACATCAAAGTAACTCGTGAGCAGCGGAGTAAATCGAAAAATCCCGAGATACGTATTGAGAAGATGCGAACGAGGAGTAAAATGGCAAGCGAACGTGCACATTTTAGTGTACGTTTTCAAAGTTATTCAAGGTCAACGTGGACAAAATGGAAACCTATATTTTTATAGTGGCATCTTATTCTAGGTAAAAACAAACAGATAACTTTTGTCCGGAACACTTTTGTCGTTTGGCGATTATTTTCGACGAAATTGACGAAAGATAAAAATAATGGCCTTTCACTTACAAACATTAAGGAGTTTCAGGACCGTTCATTGGCTGCAAGAATGGATATCAAAATACATTGTGTTTTCGGCAGGATACTTGTGAATAAAATTTCATGTGAAACAAATTATCATTGGGCAGCTTTCAACTCATAATATTGTAAAAAAATATTCCTAAGCCGGGGATAATATTAATAGTTATAGTTTTAACAATTCAATATAAATATATTGAAATTTTATTGAAGGAAAAATACCAACACACTTGACAATAGTGTCAGTTTCTGCCATTGGCACGGCTGACTATCGTCGTCGGCTGCAATACTATGATTGTTTTAAACGCCATTATGGATTCTGGAATACCCGCTAGTTAATGTTTGACCGTGAGCGTAGAATTCAATCGAAAAAAATGTTCAACCAAAGTAGAATTCGACATCATCACACAAAGTAGAATCAGGACATTCCTTACACTATAATCATGACTTGCTCAATTTTTTGTTTAAATCTCAATATTATTTTTGTCTCTACAGCCCTATGACTCGTGTTTACGAGATGACATGTGTATTACCAAATGGATGATGGTTCAACTTGAACAATAAAAGTATCCGAAATTAGGTTGTGAAACTCATTAATTTTTAAGCAGTTAGTGCAAATATAAATTTCAATCGAATCTAAGTTCTCGATTTTAGTCTCGCAACTCGTGTGAATAAATAATTGGCAAAGTAAAAGAGGGAGTCTCCCCGCGGTCAGTGAGATGAGCATTTCGAATGATAGTGGCCAACGCGTTCCTCGTCAAATCGTGCCGAAAGAAGCTACCTCGTTACGTAACAAAGTTGCTTCAAGTTAGTCGAAGAGAAAAAAAACGTTCCAATATAGTGGGCAAACAAAAAAAAACCTTTCGGACAACGGTAGCCTGTTTTCCCCGTAGAATGAGATACCGGTGTGAAAAAGATAAGTTTCCATGGTTTTTAAGGTGATCCTGAAATCACCTTGAAAACGCGCACCGAATAAAAACAGTTACCTCGGCATGTTACTCCTGGTATAAATCTCGTCGACACGTGTCTCGCGATTTACTAATTTACGTCGATGTCTCAAGATAAACAGGACACCGTGTACTTTCTTTCTCGTCTCACATTGTCCCCACTACCCCGAGATCGTCTCCGCAGACAAGGCGGCCGTTGAGAAGCGTCTGTACGTCCTCCAGCAGCAGGGATACATCTACGCGACCGATCCGACGTAACGCACGTCCAATCGAACCAACGACAACGGGGGACTGCTGGGTCGGGAGATATACATATATACATACATACTTACACGTACAGAAATGTATCCGTGTGTACTTGTGTATGCATGTATATCGATATATGTATCTCTATATACATACATACATATATGCACGCGGTACGCGAGCGAAGAGGTCGGACCGAACGAGTCGAGCGAACGAACGGAAGGAAAAAATGGGATGTGGTAAAAAAGAAGAAGAAGGAGAAGACAAAAACGAGGAGAAATGTTACGAACGACGGGACACTTTGTTGTTTTTTGTTTCACTCGAATAGTCACGGTTGAATAGTAACGTAACGATCGGTGATTAATTATGATTATTATACACACTGTACTCATGGTTGGACTATTTTTCACACACAGGTATATACATATATGGGGTAACAATGGGTAACAATATGAGGTAACAACAGGTATGTACATATATGGGGTAACAAATAGAAAGAGGCGATGTTTTTTTGACGGGCTCTCGCGGCGATGTTGCAACCGAGAAAAATATGATTTTCCATGGTTTTTCAGCTTCTCTTGGAAAAAAATAGCGTATTTTTTCGCCGAGTAGTATTTGCCAGAAAAAATGGAGTATTTTGGAAAGATGCCAGAATAACATTTCGAGTACATCAGACTGAAGATCATTATATTCCAAATACGAAAAACTTCTGGATGTTTTTATTGTGTATCCCGTCATCGAGAAAAAAATGATTAAAGATGCATTTTGAAGTGAACGAATGGAATTCAACTTCATTTAAAGAAAAACAATTTATTTTAGAAGTGTTCCTTTTCCGGAATTTGATCATCTTCATTCTGCCGAACTCAAAATGGAATGTCGATTTATTTCCAGAATGCTCATTTTTTTCTCGCAATTACTACTTGTCATAAAAATACGCTCTTTTATTTCGAAGAGAACTTGGAAAATCATTAAGTATATTTTTCTCGGTCGCAAAATCTCCCCGCTAGACCCTGAAAAACATATAGACACCTTATAATGGTCACCCTCTGTGTGTCTGTGCGTGCGCGCGTGCGCGCGCGTGTGTTTATATATGGAGGGTGTATCAGATAAAGTGTTACAAACTTACATCTCAGAAAGTACAGATTATAATGCAAAATGAATATATCTGTGTGTGGATCAAATACCAACCGTGTATACTAACCGCTGTAGTGAAAATGGAAAGAGAAGAAAAAAGAAGTAAAGATTTTTTCTGTACAGTTCTTGTTTGTCAGGCTCTTTCTTTGTGCGTGTCTGTGTGTGTATATATATATTACGGTGACCGTTATTTTGGCTTCGGTAAAAAAATGTTAACGTCTAGCAAAAAAAAACTAATCAAGATATGAAAGAAAATCTGTGTAAAATTTAGACGCGCTGGGATAAGGAGAACACGTGCCACCGAACAGTTTAATTTTCAAAAATACATGCATTTTTTTAATGGCCGCACTAAAATATTCATTAATCTCATAATATTAATTAAAAAATCTGGAATTGGGTATATTGATTGTACATATTAAGAGGTACAAGATATATTATGCACTGATTTTTTGCCATTAATTATGTACAGTCGGGAGTAGATTGAAAAATTAATAGAAAATTTGAAAACGGACGTGGCGGTTTGGTCCCATTGTGGCGGGAAATCGAAGCAGTGAATTAATTATCGGAGCTGATTTTTTATGCAAATAATAATATAATAATCGTGTATTGAATGCTTCAAAATGATATTTTTTTTCTTGAGCCTGCGAGAAAATTTTCCAACTGTAGTGGCGATAATACAAAATATAGTGCAGACAAATAGTTCAAAATTTGGTCGTGGCGCTTCGTCCGCTCAATTTTACTGACCGAGCATTACCGACCGGATTGGTTTGCCATTGTTGGACATAGAAAAAAAATATAACACGTGAAATCTTTACGTTTCTGCAAATTTATTTCGATTTCACGATGCGGTTCCAAACGATATCAGGTTTTCCAGTCAGACTCTACTTTTCTGCTTGATAAAGACATTGATTTCTTTATTAGTCCCGAATCTACGGCGTTTTTTGAACGATTTAAAATTGATTGTACTTTTCTCGACACCGATGTATCTGTTTGGGACTCGGAAGAGAGTTATCAAATGGGCGCGCGATTGATTAAAAAAATAAGAATCTGTAATGATATAGCGGAGCGAGGGATCGAACTTATCACCGATTATAAAAATCGATTGGCTTATGATGAAGATCAAATACAATTTGTTCTTCAAGTTGTCGCCGAATATAAAAAAAAATCCGAACGTAAACAAATGTACTCTACTTCAATCATTTTATAGATAGACTGCTATTACCTATGTAATATTTCATGTAAAGGTACGAATTTGCGATACGTGATTGATGGAAAAATATCAGTAAATAATATATTTTGTAACTCTTAATATGTATAATCAATGTACCCAATTCCAGATTTTTTAATTAATATTATGAGACTAATAAATATTTCAGTGCGGCCATAAAAAAATGCATGTATTTTTGAAAATTAAATTGCTCGGTGGCACGTGTTCTCCTTATCCCAGCGCGTCCAAATTTTACACAGATTTTTGTTTTCATATCTCGATTAGTTTTTTTGCTAGACGTTAACATTTTTTTACCGAAGCCAAAATAACGGTCACCCTAATATATAATATATATTATATATATAGTACAGGACGAAAAAAGTACGCACCGGTGTAATTTTGATAGCTTTGCTAATATCTACATGAAAATGATAAATAGAATAGGCGTTAAGGAGTCTAGAGCATTGATTCTCTAAGTGGAGGTGTGCCGTCCCAAGGGAGGCGGCATGAGATACAGGGAGGGCGCCGTTTTACTCTTACGTCGATAAAGATGTGACAGAGGGCGCGGTCATCGCCTTTTTCGCTGAAACGGGGCGTTATAAAAAGAAGTTTGGGAGAGTCTCGGGGAGATCGGGGGCAACCCCCTGGTCTAGACGAAAGTTAATTAGTCTGCTCCTATGTTTTCCCAGAAGTTATATCGAATATATTTGAAAACCCTGTAACATTGAGTGAAACCCGTACAGTAGCAATTTTAGGGTTGACAAAAACGTACGGACGCGACGAAAAGGGTAAATATGGAATCGTATTTTTACCTAATACTTTGTGTGACCACCGTCCGCTTCAATAACAAACTCTTAAGGGGGCGTATACAAATCACGTAACGCCAAAGTCCCCAATTTTCGACGCCCCCCTCCCCCCCCCCCCCCCTCGCCGCTTTTCCGTTACGTAATAACGGGTGCTCACATGGCGACGGTTTGAACATTTTTTCTCTTTTTCAAGGCCCTTTTTTATTCCATCCGTCTTTAAAAATAATAATTATCGAAATTTGGAAAATCGGCTATGTACAACCTTAGACACTGTGATTACAAGAATTAAAAAAAAATGGACAATCAGTTGATAAGTTTTTGAGTATTCGCTGGGACAAGGTTGAAAAAAGTTGTTTCGAGAAAAACGCGTTCAAAGTTTTGGTTCCGTTCGTCTCAATATAAAGTTATGTTTTGTACTAGAATATTGATACTTACGTAAGTGTCTAGTCTCGGGCGATATGACTGTCCTTCGTCTTCATTATATTTCACAAAATAATAAGTTCCTGCACTTCATCTATTGTGAACGATGCCACACCTGCAAGGATTGAGGGTCCTAACCGGTCACGATACCTGTTCTCACTAAAGTGACTGTGACTCCATCGATTTCCGGACTTTTTACTTCAAATTTTTCCATCATATTTTTGAATATATGTACTTTTAAGAATGATAAAAACAAAAAAAAACGTAAATTTTCAAATTTTGTTTGCGGAACGGGGAAAAACCAATATGCAAATTTTTGCACAGTGGTTTTCCCCCTTAATTGACATTGCGTATGGAAAGCTGTCAACTTTACGCGGTGAAATTGCGTGCGCCTTTTAAATTCAAAACTTGAACGTACAGAAATTTTTCTACTTCTGGTAGTTCTCAAATCGTGACGTAACGCAAACCTTGGCCTCCCTCCACGTACGAAGAACCCCCAAATTGCGTTACGTAATTCGCGTACGCCCCCTAACACCAAAGCATACGTTCCTTAAGGTTGTGGCTGTGCTGCTCGTCTATGTCATTCCACGCTTTGAAATAATGGTGAGGCCAAACGAGCATAATTTTGTGAGTCGTTAGTCGCGTAATTTATGCTATATTCGGTTTCATATGAAAGTCTGGTTTGTGCTGCACGATGACGCAAAGCGAGGTGTGTAACCGAATGCAGCGTAGGTTACGCGACTCACAAATCACAAAATTACGCTTGTTTGGCCTCACCCTAAGCCTTGGAACAGGCTTTCTATCATTTTCATATACATATTATCACGAATATCAAAATTAAACTGGTGCATACTTTTCTTGTCCAGTACTGTATATATATATATATATATATATATATATATATATATATATATATATATATATATATATATATATTTATTCCATATCGGCGGCTTTAAATATAGAGGGTGTTGCAGACAAGTGTTACGAGCTTTTATCGCACAAAAGTACGGACCACAATGAAAAATGTTTTAAGTAAATGTGGTTTCGTTTCAAGAGGAGATGGCATTTTCAATTTGACCTTGGGAATCATCGCCGTTCATTCGAAGACCAACTTGGAAGTTTTTCACCAGAAGCTTTATTATTTATCGCGTATTCTTGTAGCTTAATTCGAGAGCTTTTCAAACACTACCGTTAAGGATTTTTTATCGAGTACTTTTTCAGTTATGAGACTTGAAACTTTCAGTGGCGTTGGCGCCGTAACTTAAAAAGTAATCGATATTAAAATACTTTATCGTCGTGGTTTTAAAAGCTCTCGAGTCAAGCTACAAGAATATGCAGTAAAAAATAAGGGTCCTCTTGAAAGATGTCCAATCTGACCTTCCTATGACCTTGGCGGTTGTGCGGTCGAATTTACATTGTCGTCCTTTTTCCTCGTTAAAACGGGACAATTTTTTTACGAAACATTTTTAGCTTGCATCCGTACTTTCTGAGATCTAAGCTTTGTAACACTCGGCCTGAGACCCCCTCTATATGTGTATATACAAGACACGGAAAACTAACGTTGAGCGACTATCGTAAAAAGGGCGGACGGAATACCCATTCACTCCGTCTTATGCTGGATCGACGGCTGCTGCGGATTGTCTCGGTAGATGACGTAGTTGAGGGCGGTCGCTAGGGTCATCCAGCCGAGATAAGGAACAATAAGGCCACCGGCCACGCGATCAAAGCGATAAAACGCGACTCCGAGAGCGGCGGTCGATACCCACAGAGCAGAGACCTCGTACAGAGCCTGAGGCAAAAAGTAATGTCGATATCTCATGATTGTGGAGGAACAAATTTTTTTGTTCATTTACGGGCCATGTATCCCACGCTGTAATATTTTAATGGGGTCACGACGGCGTTGAATTCGTAGTTTTTTTGTTACGGGCCGCCGCAAGCTGCCGCCAGATGTCACAGTAACCGTCTGATACTACTCGTACCTACAGAAAAGCGCGAGGCCCAATAGGCGACGGTTGCTACAAGCCCCGGTCTGATGCATACGTATGTGTGTACGTTCACCATACGGGATCGCCGCCAGTGAGAAAATGGATGCGATTAAGTTTCAGGATTGTCAATAATATTTTGAGCTTCGTTGGTACAATTTTGCTAAGTTTATGTCTAAAATTTAGCGTGGCCGTAGAACGCCAATTTCTCCGGCATTTGTCCAAAAAACAAATTGAAAGAACGCTCAAAATGTGTGTTTTATTACTGTCGAGGTCCTAACTGTCTTGAAATGTGCATGAATCCGGTGCATCAGTTAGTCATCCACAATTTATCCTATGGCAACCGACTGCAATTTGTGAAGGGTTTTTAAAAATTTGATAAAATGTCGACCGCATGCTCTTCCTGATACAATATCGCATGTACAAAATAAATTTTATCTCAATTGATTGTATCGGTTAGCCGAAACTAGGGTTCAAGACTTCGAAGTGGTCAGAGCGTGTGATACATGGTCTTAATACTAGTCCAGATTACAATTTTATAACTGAATTGGATTTAATTTAATTGATGGTATTGTAATTGCGCAAGATGTAAAAAATTTTAGTTTTTTTTTCAGTAGGTATCTTCTCTACGGACTGATGACTAGGAAACGGATTTTTATTTACATGACTGTTAGAGTTACAAGAGTGAGAAACTATTTGGGTTTGTTAGAGGCTCAAAATCTTTTACCAGTTTGATGTTGTGGGCCCCAAAAAAGATGGGGGTCCAGGCCCAGTTGAGCGCAATGTTAACGGCGTAGATCGAGAGCGGAATTGCTGCCTTCCCGAAGCCGTCACCGGCGCGCCACACCAAGTACGAGGCATAGCCCATCGAGCAGTACAGCGCCGTCCACATAGGTCCGAAAACCCAATTGGGTGGGCGCCACTCCGGTTTGTTTAGCGACTGTCAGTAAGAGAGGAATTCGCGTTATCGTTCGCGGGTTTAAAAAAAAAGTCTTATCTGCGTCACGCGTCGGGCGTACTCACGTCGTACCACGGAGATATGTTGTTCCTCGTGATGAAACCACCGGCGATCCCGCCAATGTTTGGGAAGATCGTAGCCCCGACAGCCGGCCATGAAATTTTTACTGGCATCGTGACTTTCGGTGACCGAAAAATGGAGAATAAAATAAGAATGTTTTTTCCCTCGGAATGTAGAGTACAAATTAGGGGCGGGGCAACCGAAAATCGGTACGTACGAGTCACTCGAGGAAAGTAACCTCACTGACTTATTATCGTCGCACTATCGCGAATTTGCCTTGTCATGATTGTCAGCAGGAAGACTAGAGGTAAGGAGTACGAACGCCTGTGGCGAGCCCGATCCAATAGCGTCCGTGAAACTGGATTTTAGTAGTTAGTGTTTTCACGGCGTGCGTCGCTAGTGCATGGCCGCACCGAAGTGAACTAAACGACAAGAACACAACCGACGTCATGTGTCATCAATGATTCCCGCCCATCGTCCGTGTTGGCATAAAGCGCGTTCGGGCTAACCAATTTTTCGAATTGTGTTAGATGTAAAAAAAATAATTGTCTCGGTATAAAATATATTTAGTGATCTGCGGCGAAAACAATCAATCGCAGGTAAGAAAAATAGTACTTACATTCATAAAAAGAATGATTTCGTTTTATCGTACCATTATCGTACCGAGTGAAATAAAAATTATCACAAACGCGAGATATGGAGCAAGTGTCCCGTCGATGAGACAAAACGTGCAATATATGGATTTTTTTCGTACATTGCATGTTTTGTCTCATGTCTCGAAAATAAACAAAATGTTTATTTTCGAGGCGTGAAAATGGGAAGTGAGTGGGTGAGTAGATGAAATATCAATTTGCCATTGTCATAGAAGTTCAAATTAAGTAAAAGCTTATAATATTGTTTGAATTGTTGCTTTCAGTGCCCGAGCGCGAGACAAACTTGGAGTGCAGCAATCGATCGAGAACTGCCGTTAAAATCAACACTCTCCACCAAGTTCTCGACAAAGTTTCGGACATGAAAAATTTAGAGTACGTGGGATGCCAAGCACACAACGAAGAGCTCACGAAGACAGTGATAAACTATTATTTCGTCATGAGAGGACATTTTCTAGCGAGATCGGTCAACGAAAATAATCACGCAAGGAAAATTAAAACGAAAGACAATAGGAAAAAATAAAAACTGTAATATCGATTTATCTGTGTAGCGTGTCATAATGTGTAAATATGAGATGTGAGAATTTGAAAAACTTTTGTCTGGATTAAAATTTCTTATGAATTTTTTTGTGTCTATAAATAAATTTTGTTTGTTACGGTTTCCGTGAGGAAAAAAACTGACTTTATTTCCGTTTTTTCGTTATCATTCTTTATCTGTACAGCGTGTCACAATGTGTAAATATGGTGATAATCTGTACTTTTTTTGTCTGGATGCAAATTTCTTATGAATTTCCTTGTGTCTATAAATAAATTTTGTTTGTTACTCTTTCCGCAACAAAAAAACTGACTTAATTTCCGTATTTCGGTTTTCTCCAAAACAATCTATATATAAGAATTCTATCTATATAGAAATTGCGTTCACCAACTGGTTGTACAACTAATTTGATGAAATGATCGTTCCATATGAAGTGGCAAAGGATGCTTTTTGCATATCGTACGGCACTGCCTTTACAATTCATTTGATCAAATTATCGCTCCATATGAGGGAGCGTATCGTACGGCACTGGTTTGTTGCTGACTTTACTTCGGTGCGGTAGGAGAGCAGCGCCGCCCTTCTCGTCCTCACTTTTGCAGACGTTTCGACGGCACGGCGTTCGTGCTCCTTACCTCTAGTCTTCCTCATTGTCAGGGAAGGTAAAAACACGTTAAACAAATTCAGATGGCGACACCATCGAGATTTTCCATCAACAGCACCATGGAGAGTACATATAGAAGTCCACACCACGGTCTTGCATACAGGCCTTGCAACCAAATTACATTTTCAAGGCGGGACTAGGCACCTTTATAGCCAACTCTTACGATCTTCTAGGCGACACCACGGTCTTACATACAGGTCTGGAAACTCCACTGGTGGGGGAAGGCCGCGCTTTGTAGACATTTTTTAATATTGTATTGGCCGCTAGAGTTGCTGCGATCGGTTTACCCGCCTGTGTGAGAGTCGGTGGTTACGCCACCTCGTCAAAGTTAGCCCCCCCCCCAATTTGACTAATCGAACTTTTTTTTACGAATCGTTTGGTGGTCGTTTGGTAGCATTTGATAAACCATTGAAATCGTTTGGTAGTCTTCCGTTTTTCGAAAAATCGATAATCAAAATTTGGGCAGTAAGTTAGCCCCCCCCCCCCCCACTTTGACTAATCGAACTTTTTTTTACGAATCGTTTGATGGTCGTTTGGTTGCGTTTGGCAAACCATTTAAATCGTTTGGTAGTTTCCCATTCTTCCGGAAAATCAAAAAGAAAATTCCGATCCATGAGATAGGACGATGGACAGCGGAATAAGACTCGATAACCAACGCCATCTGTCGCAAAAACGTCGTATATTATCACGACCAATCACAGCTCTCTATTCCTGATACGCACTTATTTTGTGTTATCGTATTTGAGTGATCGACTACCAAACGTCGCGAATAGAATACCAAACGCTAATCGGACAAGAAATAACGAGTGAATCTACGCTAATATATAATTCTGTCAGTGCGGCTTATGGCGACCAATCCCAGCGCTCCATTTCCGATTCGCTGTATTTTGCGTTGGCGTTATTGATTGATCGACTACCAAACGACATAAATGGAATACCAAACGCTATGCTTTCTTTTTCTATCGAATAAATCTCATCACAATGAATTAGCCACAAAATAATGGGTGAATTTTTATGAGAAATTCCTTTTTCCGCTGCGGCTTCTAACGACCAATAGCGGCTCACAATGATCAACTGAACAGTGCGCTGTGATTGGTCGCCACCAGTCGCGGCGGACAAAGAAACTATGTACGCACGCATGACTACTAAACGATTCGTGGATGAAAGCTTGATTAGTCAAAGTGAGGGGGGAGGGTGCTACCATGTGGAACGATTTTTTAATCTAAAAAAATAACGGGTGAATTTGCGTTAATCAGCCGTTCTCGGACTACGGCTTCTGGCAACCAATCAGAACCGTCCACTGAGGATTCACATGTACTTTGCGTTTTCATAATTTAGCGATCGACTACCAAACGTCCTGAATAGAATATCAAACGCTATTAGATGTTTTTCTATCAATTAAGTCTTTTTACAATGAAATTAGCCACAAAATAATGGGTGAATTTTTGTTAGAAAATCCTTTTTCCGCTGCGGCTTCTGGCGACCAATCACAGCTCGCCGTTCACGATACACACGTATTTCTGGTTGACTCAATCTAGTGATATACTCCCAATCGTTCTAAATTGAATACCAAACGCTTCCGGGAGTTTTTCTATAAATCAAGACTCATTAAAGGGAAATCAGATAAGAGATAGCGAGTGCATCAGTGTTTTATAATTTTGCCCCGTGTGTGGGCCTTCAGTGACCAATCCTCTAATCAAGACGCCGGATATCCATTCTTGGTTCGGTTATGACTTTGAATCCTGATCTGTCAGCTGAGGCGTAACATTTTTTTTATTCGTGACCTCATTTGGAAATAATTATTTAATTTGTTAAGTAGTATATATATATTTTTTTTATTTCTTTGGTGGGTGTAGGAGAGGCGAAGGGATTAAGCCTTTCTCTGTTTAACTCTGGCCTGGTATACGCGGGCTTTTTATTTTACAAGGGGACAGTACGGCAATCGGATTTTTGTAATTTTTCGTACTCATGGTACGCGAAGTTCAGAGCTTGAATATTAATATCCCAAAGCAGTTCGACGCCATATTCAGAAATTTTCGAGAAAATTGACTTTGAAGTTTTCGAGCGCACTCTTATCCCACAAAGATGCAACGATATTCGAACCGGGCTCGGGGCGTACCCGGTAGCGCTCGAGTCTAGTAATCGCGGGGTCGCTGGTTCGAGTCTCACTTCGAAATTTTTTTTTTTTTTTTCAGTTTTTTTAAATGAAAAAACGCAAGTCATATTTTTAATTATCTCTTGATTATAAACATACATTTTCAAGTATCAATATTTATAACCAACAACATTTTTAGGATGAAAATGAAAAACGTCGGGTAAGGAATTGAATACTTTATTATTCGGTCTGTATTCGTTTGTTTTATACATCGGGTGTAATGTTACACGAGCCAGAGTGATAACCATCGTAAAAACAAGGAAAACAGTAATTTTCACGGCATCTCGCACACCGTACAAACGCTGCATTGTTACATTCGCAATTTTTTTTCAATACATCGATCGGAAAACAAACTTCATTCACGTTCATGAAGATTTCTCTTTGATCGCAAAGTTTCGAAGCAAACCACGCATATCTGATCATGTTATAGAAGACCGGAGAAGACAACTGATGATGAACAATAGAATGAATTTTTATGCAATCTTCTCTATCATTAATTTCACGTCCTTGTTCAATCAGATAGGCGCAGTTCTGCAGACGCTTTATGAAATTTTTTACTTGGCGGTAAAAATACACGTCAGAAGGTTGCACTAATGGAGTGCATTTTGGTGGAATTACCTGCACCGTGCAAGTAGGCATACGCCTGTCATTTCGAAACACCTCATTGTACATCACGGTATTGGTTTGGCCTCCCCAGGAATCGATAATTAAGAAAAACTTTTCTTTTTTTACGGAGGGTTTCAAAACGTTGATTAAAAAATCTTTGTATAACTTTGTAGTCAATTTTCCCGATTTCGATGATGTGACTACGACGTTTCCGTATTTCTTTAGGTACTCGTCGACCGATTTTTTAACTCTGGGACCAAATGAACCTGTTGTTTCTTGTAGGCATACGAACGCCAGGGGCAACAATTTTCTTGATAGGGTGACAGAGTACTGCGCAGTATAGGAATGGGTGACTTTATTCATATTCTGCCGGTTTACCAGCACTACTTTTGATCCTTTGGTCGCCAGAGTTCTGTCGAACGTCGACTGGTATTGGCATCCTGAAAAAAATAGAAAAGGAAGAAATTGAAAATACTATATACGAAAGTCTACATTAATTTATTATGGAAAATGAGAACAAATTTTGAATACCTGTTTGGTCTGTATTAATGACGAAATCGGGACCAAAGTTTGGTATGACATCACGAGCCTGGATACGAAAATCTTCTGCAGCAGCCAGGATTTCATCCAGCGTTGCGGTTTCTCTTTCCGTTACAAACTTCGTGATTTTTCTTTGGCGAATTCGATGTCTCCGTTTAAATTTCATAACCCACCTATCGGAAGCTTTGAAATCAAAATTTTCAAATTGACTCGCAGCCGATAAAGCCCACTGCTGCAAGTTCCGGGTTGTAACTTGTTGGTTGTTCTGTCGCGCTTCCTCAAAGCGATCGTAAGTCCACGAATCGATGGTCGCGTATTTGTCTGTCATGGTTCCTCCGCTTTTTACATGTTTTTCCCATTTTGGCAATTCCTCCATGCGCTTTAAGCGGCTGCACCCGTTTTTTTGCAGAACTTTTAGGCTCCATGTCGGATGTGCTCGAACTATATTGATAACTTTCCTTTTATAATCCAGCGGAATATTGTCCGTGTACGATTTCGCCCTTTTCTCCTCTGGCTCATAATTTTCAGAAGAATCTTCGTTGTCAGATGCAGGTTCGTCAAAAGCGTATTCTTCGTCCAATTCATCAAGCATAATTAGTTCTTCATCCGTTACAAACTTTTTTTCGTGTAAAGTTTGTACTGTATAATGGAACAAGTCTTCTGCTAGTAACATTCCCTCTTCAGTAATTACCTCCGATGGTGTTGGTGCCACAAGATTATTTTGTGTGAGAATTTGCTCGTAATATACGAGGGCATCCTTCAATCGTAATTTTGAAACTTCACTGCACAAAGAATATTCAATATCATCTTGTGCCGTCGAAGGCCCAGGCACCTCGTCGTCTCCGACGCCCGACATTTTGATCTTTTTTTATCGGATATTCTACAAAATCGTGCACCACGCCGAAAAACAGTACTTGCTGCTCCGAAAACCAACAGTCGAATGCTATTTCAAACAGGCATTCCTTGCGGAAGACGCCGTATCCCTTCCATCCGTTCTGGAATTCCCAGAAATCTTTTGTGCACAAGCAGCTGTGCCCGCTTCGCAGGTAGTTGATCAGGTCAAAGGCAAACGATGTACGCAGAACTGTTATTCACAATATGGACGGTTGCCAAAGCAAGCGTTATATTCACATATTTCAACATTTATTCTTCTATTTATATTCCTATTAATCTACAAGGGAGTTTATGTAAATATTATTACTGGATATTTTTACGTCGCCTATTCGAAATTTCAAGCAAGAGATAATCAAAAATAAGACTTGCATTTATCATTGACAATTATAATTACATATATGTGAATTAGCATAAATTTTATGATTTTTATCTCGGGATTATTTATTTATTTTTTTATAAATAATCACCTATTGTTATATATAAATAATATATGATCATATATGAGAAAATATATAATTATGTATAACTATAATGAATTTTGTACATAAATAACTCTATATGGATTTTGTCCATATATAAACATATATAGATATATTATATTAATTATATATAATAATATGTGATTATATACAACAAAAATTTATCGGGATATTTAAATGACGGAGGTATGCGAATTAAAAAAAAATGAAAAAAAAAAAATTTCGAAGTGAGACTCGAACCAGCGACCCCGCGATTACTAGACTCGAGCGCTACCGGGTACGCCACGAGCCCGGTTCGAATATCGTTGCATCTTTGTGGGATAAGAGTGCGCTCGAAAACTTCAAAGTCAATTTTCTCGAAAATTTCTGAATATGGCGTCGAACTGCTTTGGGATATTAATATTCGAGCTCTGAACTTCGCGTACCATGAGTACGAAAAATTACAAAAATCCGACTGCCGTACTGTCCCCTTGTTAGATTATACCGGTACTGCATGAAAAACTTTTACACTATTGGACTTATAAATAGGTAACGATTTACTTGACGAATAGATTATTAATACTAGTTGGCACTCGCCTGCCAAAGCGACCTAACGGAGCGTTGCTCCACTCGCTACGACTGATTAATTTACGCGGAGCCCCGACCGACCGCGTGGCGGGCTACTCCGATTTCGCGTCTTTCTTTCTCTCTCTTTCAGCACGTGCGCTCGCTACCAATTCTCGCACTCGACTCCCTATCCCGACTACTCCTTGACGCCACAGTTTCCCGCGTGCTGGCTTCGCCACTAACCGCCTTAATTCACCGCGGCTTCTTACCGCGTAAGGGGACGCGGTAAGAAGCCGCGGGAAGAAGCAGCGGGAATTTCAAATGTATTTTCCCAGACCGTTAACAAATTGAAGTGTGCGTAAACTTATTACTAATAAATAATCAAATCAAAGGAACTCAACAGGAAGTCACAGAAGAGAGATGACCCAACGATGGGCCGCCTGGATGGAAGCGCGCACAAGGGAAGGCTTCGATAGCGTAATGCCTCAGAGAGGTTTATCGATGCAAAAGCCTTGACAATCTTTGGGTTTGGTTATGAGTTTTTTAAAGCTAGATTCGAGCTCAGTGCTTTGAATGCGTATAAATGTTTCCTCTTTGCAGGCTATGGACCGAACCGTCTGTGTCAAAACTGTATGGACAACGGGATGTCCCAAAGTGAAACTGAACGATTATTTTGGCGCAGATAGGGTAGAAAAAAGGATCGAACACTTTCGTTGCTTAGATTGGAATTTTTATTCAGATTTTTTTATGACGCGTTTTAAACAGAATTAAACACGTGATATGTACGATGCTCGCCGTAGAGCCAATACTGATAATTCTAGGGAGTGAAAATGTATCAATTAAAGCTGCTTGAGCATGTGTTTGTTGTTTTTTCCTTTTTTTCTTCTCTGTACACAGGCAATCCGATACTTAGTTTGGATATGCGATTTAACACGCCTTGCCACGTATGTTAGCGTTCTCACTATCTCCCGGTTAGATTCACGCAAGATCTGCGCGTAGGTCACTTCTATGGTACAGCCGTAGCCGTACTGACGTAATCTTAAAATAGTTCATCTTAAAATCGTTAATCTTAAAACATTACGAAGGTATGGAACAAAAAAAAACGAAAAACAAAAAATGATGAACGTGTGCCTCGGTTATTCGCGTTTGCTCGTCAACGATTTGGTCACACTTTGCTTTTTCGACATCTTCTAGAGCCTTCTTTTTTTGTTTGTTGTCTTTTTTCAACCATAATTTCTTAGTGGATAGGGCGTGTCGTAATTGGGTGGTCGTCCTGGTGCTTATCGCGGTGGACGAGAGGAACGTGTTGTTGCTTGCAAAAAAACCGGCAATGAAAACGAGGTAATAACGCGAGTTGTGTCCGCAGTGTCGGACTAGCCGTACAGCAAGAGTAACAAGGATAACGAATGCCCCTTGAGGGATAATTTGTATTAAAGGCTGAAATACGTAATTTGTAGCCAATAGGATGAGTAGAAACTTCAATGGGTTTGGCTTTAAAAAAGAACCCAATTCCCAAAGAACATTGCACTCCGAATTTTAGCCCCGTAAGGGTTGATTTTTCGGAAACACTGAAATACGTCATTCTTAATTCATTAACCAAAAATCTAAATACGAATTTCCATGGATATAACTTGAAAATGGCCGAATTGTCATAAAAACCTACATTATCAATTTTACCCCTTTAAATGAATTTCGATAATCCCTTTTTAAATGGTGCTTGCATAGTAAAATCGAATATTTGCAAAAATCATGTTGTATATCGTGAATCGAAGGGTCTCGTGATAGAATTTGCTATTGGTTGACTCAATCCGTCACTGCCCGTGAGTGGCTAGTCTGAATTACCCGGTCCAGAAGGCGTCAGTCCGCTGGTGATTCTCCCAATACTTGTCCGCGATATGGTCCCGTTAAACTTGCTCGCGTCCTCGAAAACTTTGCTGCGGTCCTTCAGCACGTATTTTCGAAAATTCAAATATTACTTTTTCTGCTGCTTGACCTTGGGGTTTACGCCTAGGAGTCTCCCAGCAATGGCGAGATTGGACCCGTGGATTTTGATCATCGCCGATGTCAATTCTGCAAACGAAAAAGTCAATGACTTCCAATGCGATGCTACTTATGAAAAGTAGCATGTTTCAGAATTCTCACGAAAACAAGCAAGTTAGATATCACCGCGAAAACTAGCATGTTTTGGCTTCCGGCACGAAAACTAGCAAGTTTCGGTTTTCGCCACAACAACCGGCACCCTTCGATATTTAACGCGAAAACTAGCACGTTTCGTCTTTTACCACGAAAAGAAGCAGATTTCGATATTCACCGCGAACATTAACATGTTTCAATAACACTGGAATTGTTTCCGACTTTTCTTCCATGCTTTTTTTACGCCTTGTCTCTATTTTTCACTCCAACTCCTGTGACCCAGCTTTTTTACTGAAAAATAACGAAGTATTTTTTGTTTGCCATTTTGTACCGTTTTATTTATTGTTCGGATATATATAATACATATTTCATTGCTTGAATTTTCATCTTCTGGATATATGATAAAATGGCAAGCGAAAAATATCTCGTCACTTTTGGATAAAAAATGCATTGTGAAAAAAATGAAGAAAAAAAATATTGGGAACAATTTCAGTGTACCCAGTTAACAATGACAACTTTTTTGACGATTTTGTGAACTGTATCTACATTTCCGGTCGAAATGTACAACTTTAAGATAGTACTACTATTTTTCGATGAATGTAGAAAGGCTTGTTTACAGTCCAAGAAAGTACAGAGCGTATGTTTTCTTTTTTCGAGCAAAACAATGTGAATGCTATCTTTGATATCTTTCAAAAAAACGGATCAGGGTGTCTCATTTTGACCAGAACTGAAATTGCATGAAATTTAAGGATTTTTAAGGCAAGAAATAGGGACTTTTTCATGACTCTTACAAGGAACATCCCTCAGGTGTCCGCCTCCGATTTTGTTGAAACTCATATATGTGATAGAGCATCGAAAACTTTGAGACAAGTATTTTTTTTATCGGTGGAAAAATGGATTTAAGGGGCGAAACCGTCCCTCAAAGAAAGGCGTGTCGAGGGGTGATTTTGCAGTTTCACCCAGAAGGAATCCATCGATCTAAATGAAACAAAAACGAAAATTCTTCTAATGAAAAGCGATGAAAAATCCACTATGAAAATGTTAAGAAACAATTAAATTAGGGGGTAAACCGCCCCTCAATTTGCCTTTTTTCCACCCCACACTTAAGAGGGTTGTATGCAAATTAATAAAACAGGTATCATTTTGAAGGGCAATCAAAATTAAAGTTGACGGGTTTTTGCGTTTTGGCGGCATAGCAAATTTAAGGGGGTAAACCACCCCTAACATAAATTTATTTATCATGGTCTTTTTTTCTGTGTTTAAATTATATCCGCTGATTTTAAATATTTCTATAAGCTACAATTTAATGTTTTATTATATTTCAAAATTATTACATTCGTCTTAAGGGGTAACTACCCCTCTGACAAGAAACATCATTGAAGTATCCGCTTTCGATTTCGTTGCAACTCATATATGTGGTAAAGCATTGCAAACTATTAAACATGTTTTTTTTTGTATCGGCAGAAAAACGGTGTTAGGGGATGAAACCACCCCTCAAAGTTCCTTCCACAAGCAGTCCACCGATCTGAATAAAACAAAATCGAAAATTCCTATAAGCGATGTCCCCTACAAGAGCGTCCACTACAAGAAATTAAGCGATGAAAAGACCACTACAAGAGTGTTGATTAGAAATATAATTAAGGGGTAAACCACCCCTTCATTTGCCGTTTTTCACCTCACGCTTAAGAGGGTTGTATGAAAATTAATAAAACCGGTATCATTTTGAAGGGGAATTAAAATTCGCTTCAAGTTTGTTGACGCGTTTTTGCGTTTTAGCGGGATATTAAATTTTAGGGGGTAAACCACCCCTAACGTAATTTGTTCATCACCCTCGTGTTTTCTGTGTTTAACATGTATCCGCGGATTCAAAATATTCTCCCGCGTTTATAAATTATTACGTTTTAAAATTTTTACATTTTAAGGGTAAACTACCCCCTCTAATTGCTTTTCGTTTGAAGTTTCGCGAAAGGTTTCACGAATTTCGTTAAAACTGTTTTCATTTCATCGGTAATATCAATGTGTGTAATATCAAATATTATGTTTATGTGTGCAGGCATATTCGTTTTGAGCTTTAGGAGCGGTACTTTGGGAGCGGGGACGTGGGGCTACCCCTTACTCATAAGACTCATATTTTCGGGTCGAAACGCTTCCGATTTTAATATGCACGTCCATTAAGCATCTCCATAGGAATAAACATACACTTCTACTGATCATTAATTATAATAATTTCCAGAATAAGTTATAAGGCTCACTTCGTATATTTCGAAACGATGATGCGCCTGGATCAAGCGATAATTTAGCCAGAGACGTAGTTTTGTGGAGGAATGTATATTTTTATTATTTTACCTTTTATTTAATTAAACATATTAATGAAACTGAGGGTTTTACAGTAGGTTAACGAACATGTTTTTAATACACTTCGCACAAAAATTTAGGGAGCAAGAAAAAAATCCAAATTTTTGGGGGATTTTCAACAGGCTGTAACTTATACAAAAATGGTCGTACAGCAAAAAAAAAAAAAGCAAATTGTAGCTCTAAGTATCTAGTTTTCGGATCTGAGTTTGAACATTTTTTTTTGAAAATATTTTTCGAATAATCATAAGAAAACCACCGAAAAAAAAATGTTCGAAATTTTTTTGGTTTTTTTTTTAAATCAACGGACGTGGAAATTTTTTTTCGACTTAACCTCTATATGGACCGGATAGCTTGTTTATTCAGCTTTAATTTGGTTTTTTAAAAATCTCGATACGAGCGTTTCTCGCTGAGATATCGGTGTTTGAATGGAAAAAGATCATTTTGTCTTTGATTACCAATATCTCAGCAACCAATGATCGCACAGAAATTTTGAGGTTGGTTTCAAAAACTTGAATAAATTCTCTACAAGGATTGGCAATTGAATTTTGAAAAAAACATTTTTTTTCAATCATTTCATGAATTTGAAAAAGCGACCAAAAAAGGGCTTTTTGCGGTTTTTTGGAAAATCAAGCGCCCAATCAAAAATATTGCGGAAACCACTAATGTTAAGTGTGCCTTTTACTGTTCAATATACCCACAAAAACCCTACGAAGTTTCAATTTAATCCAGCCAACCGTTTTTTTTTCCCACTTGATCGAATTTTTGAAAAAATTAAAGGAGCAAGAATTTCGCTCTGAAAATGTCACAATTTTTATCAAAAATGAAAAAAAAAAAAATTTCATTTTTCTCTCAATTCTGTATTAGTGACTTGGAAAATTTTTGAAAAAAAAAACTTGCCTTGGGGGTCAACTTTTAATTTATTCAATTAATTTGTGACTAGGAAAATTAAAGTGCGGAAGAGGAAAATCGGTGAGAAAGTGAGTCGCTACATTTCTTTAATTTAGGGCCAATTCAAAAAAAAAAAAAAAAAAAAAAATTTTTTTTCAAAAATTTTGGAATTTTTTTTTTCAAAAATTTTCGATTTTTTTTTTTTCTTAAATTTTCCAAGTCACTAATACAGAATTGAGAGAAAAATGAAATTTTTTTTTTTTTTCATTTTTGATAAAAATTATGACATTTTCAGAGCGAAATTCTTGCTCCTTTAATTTTTTCAAAAATTCGATCAAGTGGGAAAAAAAACGGTTGGCTGGATTAAATTGAAACTTCGTAGGGTTTTTGTGGGTATATTGAACAGTAAAAGGCACACTTAACATTAGTGGTTTCCGCAATATTTTTGATTGGGCGCTTGATTTTCCAAAAAACCACAGAAAGCCTTTTTTTGGTCGCTTTTTCAAATTCATGTAATGATTGAAAAAATTTTTTTTTTCAAAATTCAATTGCCTATCCTTGTAGAGAATTTATTCAAGTTTTTGAAACCAACCTCAAAATTTCAAACCAAATTAAAGCTGAATAAACAAGCTATCCGATCCATATAGAGGTTAAGTCGAAAAAAAAATTTCCACGTCCGTAGATTTAAAAAAAAAACCAAAAAAATTTCAAATATTTTTTTTTCGGTGGTTTTCTTATGATTACTCGAAAAATATTTTCAAAAAAAAATTTTCAAACTCAGATCCGAAAACTAGACACTTAGAGCTACAATTTGCTTTTTTTTTTTTGCTGTACGACCATTTTTGTATGAGTTACAGCCTGTTGAAAATCCCCCAAAAATTTGGATTTTTTTCTTGCTCCCTAAATTTTTGTGCGAAATGTATAAACTAATAAAATAAGCGGTCAGAGTGCGCGATAAGTTTTTCGACACTAAAAGATAACTAATTAAAATAATACTGATAACTAATAAAAATAACTCATCAAATGAGAATTAATAGTAATAATAATTTTTAAAAAAGCAGTGCGCGCGGGAAACGATCCCGCGCCCCAAGTGCAAATTTTTTTCCGAAAAACTCCGATTTTTTCCAGAAAATTTTTCCGAATTTTGCTATGAATTGGAATAAATATGAAGAATTCGGAGTTTTGCGGACAATTATTTTTACGCAAACATCCGCGTTTCTCCGATTTTTTCCGAATTTTTCCGAATATTTCATCATTTTTATTACAATCACGGGAAAATCTCGGAAATTATATGAAGACTTTAAGGGGTTACACCACTGTAACGGCCTTACAGGAAGCGTATTTTTGATATTTTTTTTTGCGGAAGAAAATGTGATAAACAAATAATACTTGCGGTATTTATTAAGCATATATTTAAGTATATTGCTATATGTTTTGTGGGGCACGTCCTCTTTAACGAAAAAGAGGCCGCGTATTTATTCTCAAACAAAACTATTGTGATTGAAACGAGTTCCGATGCTATGAAACAAGGATTACTGGGTTAGGAAAGAAATAAATCAATGCACGTTTTGAGCCATGCCGTTCTACGTTTAATTATGGCTCAGAGAGGAAAATCTCCGAGGTGTGAACCTCAGAGAAAAAACCCCTCGTAAAAGGTAAATTTACAATATATACAGTCCCTTTGTTATGTCGTATACATTTCGCGCGATGAATTATTGTGGAGGTGAAATCCACAGTTGGGAAAATTGTATGGATATATGCGTTGTGCGTAAAATTATGTCTTGTGGTATGATCGTGGTAAATGAAGTCGCTGGCGACCTCGTATAAGCATTGCGCTTGTTTACGTATACAACCGGGCTGTGCCGGTCTATGTATAAAACAAGTCGGCTGACGACTTGTGTCAAGCGTTGCGCTTGTTTCCGTATACAACCGGGCTGTGCCGGTCTATCTTGCGGGACGTACCGCTCCTGCTCGTTCGTGTACTCACGGGATAATAATAATGTTCCGGTTCCCGCGGCCCGGCCAGCTCTATCCCCACCCCGTTCATGCTTTCCCAACACACACATGCAAAAGGGACGGTCGGCCGCGCGACGCGTGTGTTTGTATACACGCGCTAGCGACCGATAGTGCCTGGGCACCTCTAAATTGTTCGTCCTACCGAACAGGCTCCCCCCGTTGCGAGGAAAGCGAGCAAACATTTTTTTTCTTCTTATATTTGTATATTCTGCAATTAGTTAACTGCGTTATGTAATGATACATTCGAAGTTGTTTAAATTTTGTCTGGTAAGGGACACAGTTGAGTGCAGTTTCGTTTGTATTCTCCTTGCATTGTTTTGACGGTAGCGACTCTAACGACTCCGTCTTCCCCTGGATGAACTTCGCGGATTATCCCCAACGGCCACCGCATACACGGCTGGTTTTTCTCGATCAGAATGACCACATCTCCTGGATGGAGTTGGCCTGTTGATTGCTGCCATTTTTGCCGCTTCTGAAACTCGCTCAAATATTCGAGGTACCACCGTCGCCAAAAATCCTGACGAGCCTTGGAAATAAAATTCCAGACCGTTAACCGATTGTTCGGAATGTCGGACAGATCGGCCTCCGGCAACCTCGTGAGGGGACGTCCTATGAGGATATGAGCCGGCGTAAGGGCTACGGGATCATTCGGATCGGAGGAGAGAGAGCAGAGAGGCCGCGAATTTAAAATCGCTTCGATCTCTATCGCCAGCGTGCTGAATTCCTCGATGGTGAAGGCCTGTTCTCGTACGACCCGTACAAAGTGATGTTTGAATGATTTCACGGCGGCCTCCCATAGACCTCCAAAATGTGGCGACAAAGGCGGGTTGAATTGCCACGTGATGTTGCGCTGAGTCGCGTATGTGGCGACGGTTTTTTGCAGCCCTTCGGTCTCAAGCAATGCATACAGCTCGCGCAGCTGTTTGTTTGCCCCAACGAAATTCGTCCCGTTGTCCGAGAACACGTGGCTGGGGACTCCTCGACGACCGATGAAACGGCGAAACGCCGCGAGAAACGCTTCAGAGCTGAGGTCGCTTACAATCTCAAGATGGACGGCCTTCGTGGCCATGCAAACGAAAACGCAGCCGTACGATTTGATAAATTTTTGGTTCCGGAATTTCTTTTCCTTTACCAGCACTGGGCCAAAGTAGTCCACACCCACGTGCAAGAACGCCGCTGTCCCATTCACCCGCGCCTGGGGTAAATCAGCCATTTGGCTTTCTAACGGAACTGGCCGGTGTCGGAGACATCGGACGCACTTCCGGATGATCCTTCGTACTTGGTTCCTTCCATCGAGCAGCCACAGTCCTCTCTGTCTTATAGTGCACAGCGTGCTCTGAACGCCGGCGTGATATGCACGTTCGTGCGTTTCCTTGATAATCAAGTCAGTGACGGAATGATGTGTCGGCAAGAAGATCGGATGTTTCTGCTCGTAGGGAATCTCCGCCCTGTTCAGACGTCCTCCGACGCGAAGAAGCCCATACTCGTCGACGAACGGATTCAACGAGGCAAGTTTGTAGTCCTTGACGGTTTCCTTGTTCATGATCCTGTCGATATCCTTAGAAAATTGGTCTCTCTGTATCAGTAGCAAAATTTTATTTTCCGCGGTAATCTTTTCTGCCGCCTCGATTTCTCGTCCTGTATACTTCCTGGGTGTTCGCATACGCAAACAATATGCGACTACCCTCGTTAGTTTCGAATAGGAAGAAAACCGGGTGAGTAATTCGCAGCTCTCTGGTTGCGAGACGAAGCATAGATTCCTCTTAAAGCCGATGGAGTCGGTGACGGTGATTTCGGTGTTCGCTGGCCATTCCTTCTCAGGTTGGTTTAGCCAAATCGGCCCTGCAAACCACGAGTGGTTCCGCAAAAAATCCTTGGGAAGTTGACCGCGCGATATTGCGTCCGCGGGATTTTCCTCACTCTTCACGTGCCGCCACTTCACGTCGTTGTCGAGAGTCTGAATTTCGGCGATGCGGTTCGATTCGAAGACCCTTAGAACCTCCGGGGGTTTCTTGAGCCAGTTAAGCACGATGCTCGAGTCTGACCACAAGACAACGCGATTTACCTTGAAATCGAAGACCGATCGCACCTCCTTGTATAACCGAGCTAGAATCAACGCACCGCACAATTCGAGACGAGGGACGGTATGGGTCTCCTTTTCTTTCTCCTCCGTCGGGGCTCCCTTTCGCGATGTGCGCCTTGATTTCAACGGAGCGACGCGAGATTTGGCGCACGCTAGAGCCGTAGACACTCGGCCGTTCGGATCGACCGATCGCACATAGATGCAAGCTCCATATCCATCCTTACTAGCGTCGCAAAATCCATGTATCTCGATGGTTTTCGGGTTTTTTAACAAGAAGTGACGCTTCACCGACACGTCGCGCAAGAGCCGGAGTTGGTTCGAAAACGCAATCCAGTCCTCGTGTAAATTTTGTGGTAATGATTCGTCCCAATTAACTTCCACTCGCCAACATTTTTGGAGGATGATCTTTGCGAACATTACCGTGGGACCGAGTAAACCTAACGGATCGAAAATCTTTGCGATTTCGGATAATATGTTGCGCTTCGTTATCATTCCCGGGCACTCGATCGGATTGACTGTAAACCCATATTTATCGCGTTGCGAGTCCCAAACGACGCCGAGTGTTTTTATGACGGGGTTTGGCTCAATCGCCCGGTCGAGATCGTGAAATCTTTCCTCCAAGTTATCAAGCACGTGTCGATGATTGGAGGCCCACTGCCGGATATTGAAACCTCCACGCCTCAACAGTTCAATTACCTCGTCGCGTGTTCGCAAAATCTCCTCGAGCGAGTCTGCGCCCGTTAACAGATCATCGACATACATGTCGCGCTTCAAAACCTCCGATGCGTGGGGGAAGTTGCCTTTCTCGTCGTCTGCGAGCCGGTGAATCGTGCGTATCGCGAGATAGGGTGCAGCCGACACTCCGAAGGTCACCGTATTCATTTCGTACGTCGTGATCTCACTGCCGCGATACCAAAAAATTCGCTGAAATTTCCGGTCGCTGGGATGTATGAGCACCTGTCGGTACATTTTCTCAATATCGGCCGTGACGACGTACGCATGGATTCGGAAACGTAATAGATGCCGGAATAATTTATTTTGTATGGCCGGACCGACCATCAATGCGTCGTTTAACGAAAAGCCCTTGCCGGCTTTCGCGGAGGCGTCGAACACCACGCGGACCTTGGTCGTGCTGCTGGAGGCCTTTATCACTGCGTGATGCGGCATATAATATCCGTTGGTCGAATCGTCGTGACACGCAGACATGTGCCCGAGATCCGCGTATTCCTTCATGGTCTTGGCGTACTCTTCCTTGAGGACCGGATCCGAGTTCAGTCTCCTCTGGAGAGAATAGAATCGTCGCAGCGCTTGATACCGTGAATCGCCAAAGTCCGTGTTTGCGTGTCGAAACGGTAAACGCACGATGTACCGCCCCGTGTCGTCACGCGTCGTGTTTCCGATATAATGTTCCTCGCACAACGAGTCCTCGGACGAGAAGGATGCCTTAGCGTTGACCTCTTCGATCTCCCAAAATTTGCTGATCAATTTTGACAGATTGGTCAAGTTACAGGAGATTCCATGACCCTCCCGTTCTCCTTTCACACCTCCGGCGATTACCCAACCGAGGCGCGTCTTCTGTAAAATCAAGTCAACTCCGTTTTTAGACAAATTTATTTGTCCGACGGACAACATGGACAACGTGGCTCCGGAACCGATTAGTATGTCCACTGGTCGAGGTAAGTGAAATTGCGGGTCTGCCAATCGCAAATTTGCCGGGATCTTGATAAACTCGCGCGGAAACACTGTGTCCGGCACTAAACTCGCGATTTCATCGATTGTTAGACAATTCACAGATTTAGTGAATCTGTTGCATTTCGATTGAAATTGTATCTTGACACAATTTTTCGTTTGCGTCTGCGTCCCGTTGATCGCGTTGACCGGCGTCGCATACGAGTACGCGGGAAGTCGCAATTTCCGTGCAAAATCCTCCGTGATGAAATGCGCGGTCGAACAAGTGTCCAACAAGGCTCGGGCCTCGAATGATTTATTGTCGACGTCGCGAACGTCTATGACGGCACTCATCATCAGTTGCGTGGTGGGCGCGCGCGAGACCGTGCCGAACACGTCCACGCCTAGTCATGTCGATGACGCCTTGGCTTTCGTTGATTTGTTGTTGCTTGAACCCTTCGGCGCGACCCGTGATACCGGCCATGCCTTGGATGTCTCCGAATGAAGGAGGGTGTGGTGATAATTTTGGCACTGTTTGCAACGTCTGGCGCTAGGACATTCGCCGGCGTGAGGGCGCAAGCAGTTACGACACAAGCGCTTGGCCTTGACAAAGTCCCAGCGCTGTTGTGTCGTCATCTTCTCGAACGTCGGACACTTGTAAATTATGTGTTTGCCGTTGCACTGCACACAGTTCGCGGATGGGGTCGTCACGAACGTTCGCGCGCCGTTGTTGCCTCTTCGAGTTTTTGTCGCCTGCGACTCTCTTTCGTTCGACCGCTTCTCCCCCTTCGCGCGCGCGTTGTCCTGTTCCAGGGCCGAGAACCGGTGGGACGTTTCATTGATGAATTTGCAAAATTGATCAAAGTTCGGCAATGAGTCTAGATTAAGTGATTCTTCCCATCTCTCTTATGTCCCTGGGAAGAGCCCTTTCGAGGATTCTTACGATAACCTGTTCGTCGGGCGTCACGTCTAACGATTTCAACATACTGAGATGTTGACGAACGTCGTCGATTATTTTCGCGAGCCCTTTCGACGTTCCCTTCTTCAATGGCTCGATGTCGAGAATCGCATCCAAGTGCCGAGAGACGAGAACGCGCTTTCTCTCGTACGCGTCGGTAAGTAACACCCAAGCGGTCCGGTAGCCCTCTGCGCTCGCGTCGAACAGAGAGAGTTTGTTTGCCGCCTCCCCCTCCAGTGAGTTTCTCAGGTAGAGGAATTTCGTTAAGTCATCGATGTCCGACCTTCCGTCGACCATGGTCATGAAGGTATTTTTGAATGTCAGCCATTTGCTGTGGTCTCCGTCGAATTTGGGCAACTCTGCGACCGGAAGCTTGAGCAAGCGCTGTCTCTCAATCATGGTGGTGTCGCCGGCTGACTCTGCCAGCCTAGTTGCGCCAACAATGTTCTCGATCGCCGCTGCGAGCTCATAATAATCGTTTTGAATTTAGATTAATTGTTCTAGCCCTTCATTCGTCGCATCCAAAACGGCGAGCTCGTCGTGCAGCTCCTCGTATGAGTGAAACAAACAGGTGACTCGCGTCAAACGTAGCTTCATGTTCATTTTGTCGATTTTTTCTTGAGCCACTGCATTGCGCAGTGTCGTTAATTGCATTTTCAGCGTCGTTCGCTTCTGCGAGATTTGCGCGATACGCGTCGCCATATTGCGAAGACGTTAGAATTATCCTTGTATTTAACGTACTGACTCTACTTGTTTTATCCAATTTCGCCGTTTATATCGGAATTATGTCCTCAATCGTCAGTGTATCGAGGGAATCACGCGAACCCACGAATGGTTTATGCATGAGAAAAATTCCTTCGAAAAGGAACGACAGGAAAAACTTGAACGGAACGACTGTGTAGTAACACGGACACGAAAAATAGAACTGCTAGGCCGACGCACCGTCGGCGTACCGTAATTGTTCGTGAGGGGGGAATAAGGGGAAGTATTTGGGGGCCAATTACGAGCGGCCCAGGTTCGAACGTTCTCGAAACTTCGGTATCTCCGCGCCCCGATTTCCAACGTTACGCGCACTGTTTCCCGGATTCTCTATGTTTCTTCGATATGCGTAATAATACACGGGCGACGTCCTACGCGCTCTACGGGGAAATTAGGCGGAGGGTTCGGGACGATGGAGCACGGCCCTGGCCCGAAGTTTTCGACCCTTCTTTACCTACGCTATTGGGTTTTCCCCATTACACGCACTATTTCAACGATCCTCATGAGTTATTTGCATGCATCATGAGACAAACCAAGGAAAAAATGAGATGAGGAAAAAAAACCAGGGAAGGTTCCAATGTAGATTTAACCTCAATCATGCAAGAGGGATAAAGTATAGAAAGAAGGGATCGTGTAGATTTCACCTCACAGGAGGCACCATGTTTTGTGGGGCACGTCCTCTTTAACGAAAAAGAGGCCGCGTATTTATTCTCAAACAAAACTATTGTGATTGAAACGAGTTCCGATGCTATGAAACAAGGATTACTGGGTTAGGAAAGAAATAAATCAATGCACGTTTTGAGCCATGCCGTTCTACGTTTAATTATGGCTCAGAGAGGAAAATCTCCGAGGTGTGAACCTCAGAGAAAAAACCCCTCGTAAAAGGTAAATTTACAATATATACAGTCCCTTTGTTATGTCGTATACATTTCGCGCGATGAATTATTGTGGAGGTGAAATCCACAGTTGGGAAAATTGTATGGATATATGCGTTGTGCGTAAAATTATGTCTTGTGGTATGATCGTGGTAAATGAAGTCGCTGGCGACCTCGTATAAGCATTGCGCTTGTTTACGTATACAACCGGGCTGTGCCGGTCTATGTATAAAACAAGTCGGCTGACGACTTGTGTCAAGCGTTGCGCTTGTTTCCGTATACAACCGGGCTGTGCCGGTCTATCTTGCGGGACGTACCGCTCCTGCTCGTTCGTGTACTCACGGGATAATAATAATGTTCCGGTTCCCGCGGCCCGGCCAGCTCTATCCCCACCCCGTTCATGCTTTCCCAACACACACATGCAAAAGGGACGGTCGGCCGCGCGACGCGTGTGTTTGTATACACGCGCTAGCGACCGATAGTGCCTGGGCACCTCTAAATTGTTCGTCCTACCGAACACTATACATTTTTCATCCGAAAATACTACAAAATAGCGACAGTGCAGCAATTCTTCCGAAGCATGTCGAACCTCTGCGGCACGCAGTATAACTGTGCATATTTTAATAAAAAAAAAAGAATTTTGTTTTATTAAGTCTACATTAGTGTATCTACAAAAACAATATTTATTAACAAATAACTGTCTTAAAAAAAATTGAACATTTTTAGTCAAATACTCGGCAATTACTCAAAAATCAATATTTCTTAAGTCCCTTACGTGGTTCACTAGCTACACCCATCTAGATTTAATTTAAAAAAAATTATTTTATTCCGATTAAAATTGGTACAAGTTATAATGCGTGTCGCAGAGCACCTTAAGTTCATCATGCCTCGGAAGCATTTGCTGCAGTGCCGCCATTTTGTAATATTTTCCCATATTTTTTTTGCAATATACTTCAATATATGCCTAATAATTACCCCAAGTATTATTTGTCTAAGACGCTTCGTGGCAGCCCGTTACAGTGGTGTTACTCCTTAAGGAAAACAATGTTTGCAAAAATTTCGGAAATTCATTATTTCTCAGACTTATGAGAGATAAAACAAAGTAATAAGTTTTTTTTACGAAAATCTCATTTTTTTTCATCTATAACTTTTCTCCAAATATTTCCGCAGCCGTTCACTCAATAGGAAAAAGAAAAAGTTCCGCAAAACAAAATAAGAACCAGTTTTTTTTACTAATATATCATTTTTTTTATCTTTAAATTTTCTCCGAATATCTTCGCAGCCGTTTACTCAGGTAATAGGAAAAAGGAAAATTTCCGGACACGCGCTACTATGATTGTGTGATGGGCGCGTAAGTCTTGTTTTTTTTTTATTAAGCATATACGAATTAAATATCATAAATAATGCCTGAACAAGCAAGAATAGCTAAAGCGAGAGTAAGTTCGAAATTTTCTGAATATAAAATGAAGAAAAAAAAATTGGTTCACCGGGGATTGAACCCGGCCCGTAAGCATCGTTAATCCGTCACGCTGCCAGCTCAGCCACGACGCTCATTGCAGATAAAGAAACATTTATGATACACCCTTATCCATAATGTTTACTGTTGAAAAAAAATTGTCGAAACGATCGCGGCAAAGGCTCAAGATTTCTTTTTGAACCTTCCACGGTCGTTTCGGCGTTTTATTTTTCAACGCGGTTCGTCGTTAATTTTTTTAACCCGCATTTTCGGCATAAACGGGCAACCGAGAGAAAACAATGATCTCGATACACGTTTTGCACTTTGAAATTCATTTAATGCATATTCCAATCCTCAGTACAGCCACACATATATGTCGAGCTCGATCGGACGGAAAACCTCGCTCTGTTCGCCTGTCGATCGAGCGCGATTTGCGAGGGGCAGAGACTTTTCCCCCACCAGCTACCCATTCGTGTTCACGCTGACTGCGATACCGACTTGAGCGGTGATCACGGACTCGCGCGGCTACAAGGGAATCTGCTACCTCGACAGAGGCGATGATCACGAAATCATACTTCCGAAATCGCCGCCGCGATTTAGCGCTATTTACGAGCCACGCCGAAAAGGGGAGTGTTGTGCATCTCCCTACTAATCTCTGCATGAACGTGCTCAGCGTCCATGTGTTGGTGTAGCTGCCGAAGGCGCGGTCGGGAACCTTCGACCGTGCTCGGCTCTTTCCGATCTGACTCCCTTCGCTCGTGCCACTGTTCTTTCGATGGCCTGCCCTTCTCGCGCCCTTGGGCTCCCTCGGGTGCCTCTTGCCGCTGCGGCTGCTGCTGACGACCACTTTTCTTTTTGTTGCGGCGCCAAAATTTCTTCTTTGTAACTCTAAAAAATAAATAATAATATGTACAAATAAAATACATTACTCACACAAATTAAGGGATATTTGAAAAATTCCGAATTTTTGGCTGATTTTCAACAAGGGATAACTCGGAGAAAAATGGTCGTACAGAAAATAAAAAAAGGAAATTATATCTTCAAGTATCTAGTTTTCAGATCTGGACTGTCAATTTTTTTAGCGTGGGTGGTTTTCTTGTAATCATCCGAAAACCAACGAAATTTTCTTCCAAATTTTTGCTCGTCTATAAAATAGTCTATCGACTTCAAATCATTTTTTTTATCATACGACTATAAAAGTCTTTTAGACAATTTAATCAGCTTTAATTTGACCTTTTAACGAGCTCCGTTCGATGATTTGGAGCGGAGTAATCGTCGATCAAAGCAAAAAAGTCCATTTTAAATTTGACAATCAATTACTCGAGACCTAATGATCGTACAGAAAATAAAAGTAGGGTTTTGGAAACTGCAAAACATGCTCTATGATATGCAATTAGGGGCTGTTGATAAAACATTTTATTTTCCGTACGATCATTAGTTCTCCAGTAATTGATTGTCAAAGTTAAAATGGACTTTTTTGCTTTGATCGACGATTACTCCGCGCCAAATCATCGCACGGAGCTCCTTAAAAGGTCAAATTAAAGCTGATTAAATTGTCTAAAAGACTTTTATAGTCGTATGATAAAAAAATTATTTGAAGTCGACTGACCATTTTAAAGACGAGCAAAAATTTGGAAAAAAAATTTCGTGGGTTTTCGGATGATTACAAGAAAACCTCCCGCGCAGACAAATTTTACAGTCCGGATCTGAAAACTAGATACGTGAAGCTATAATTCCCTTTTTTTTAATTTTTTGTACGACAATTTTTCTCCGAGTTATCCCTGTTACGTCCAGAAGGGACGATTTATTATTATGTTTATTCGGGTTCTGAAGGTCCCCGTTCAAATTTGGGATTTTGCCGCACGTCCCATACGGGCCCGGCACTCTCCGCTAGTGGGACTTGGGAAAGGAGTTTTCGGATGCGATCGGAAGTAAAGTTGCGAATAATGAACAAAAGAGGTTGGGGGTAACAACTAAATAATTTTAGGGTTTATTAATATTACTTACAGTAGGTCGCGTTGAGCGGGGACAATTTCCCCCGCGGTCTCGTCACACGCGCACTCCCACTCTCTAACACGGGGACAATTTCCCCGCGTTGCTCTCTCTCTCACACACACTCTCACGCTTTAACACGGGGACGATTTCCCCGTCCGACACTCACTCTCTTTCTCCTTCGCTCGTACACTCAACTTATGTGTCCTCTATGTTGATCGGGGTTTTAACGTAGGCCCCGCACCTTTATCACTGATTCGATAGATATTTAGTATTTTTAGAATAAACTTTGGTGATTAATATGGTTTCCTAAAGTAACGATCACTGTCTCTATGCGGGTCCGCCGGGTCGCTACCCAGGTCTTACTACACCGCCGCGAGTATGTCGTTACCTAACTACGTTACTAGTAAAGACTGACGTCTCTGTGCGGGTCCGCCGGGTTGCTAGCCTGGACTTATTACACCGCCGCGAGGACTGCTGTTACTAGGAGTTTTCTCCGACTCCAGGAGCGAACCGTGGACAAATCGGAACTAGTCATACTTACCGCCACCGGACCGACGTTAGCTCGGTCGCTATTAGCCCGGTGGGGTTTTTTGCAACGTCCACGGAAACTTGTTCGCTCCCGAAGTCCCACGGTCGAACTCCGCGGATCAGGCGATGCTCGATCAGCGGAATCGGATCGGGTACATCCGGTCCCACCGGATGCACTGATGCAGCAACCCAGCGACACCGCACAGAGTCGCAAAGAGCACTTATCAATTAATTTAAACAAAAAAGAAAAATATTTCGGGACGTGACAACCACCCCCCCCCTTCAGGCGATCGACGTCCTCGTCGGTTTATAATAAAAATAAAATAAAATACACACATACATATATAGTCGATAGTCGGTGATTAGATTTTACGGGCTAGTCGTCCCGTAATAGCACACTGGCGAGGGCAGTCACCAGTTCTCCGAGTTTCTGCTGCTGTTGCTCCATCCCCGGTTGGGTTGCGGCCGTCCGCACCAGCTCCCCGAATGTTGCCATCCGCTGCTGTCTGGACGTCGAGGTGGCCGGTCTGGGCTCCTCCTGTTCCCGATGGTGGTTGGGGCGCGCCGGGCTCTGTCTTCCAGGTTGTGGGGGATTCCTCGGCGGATTATGAGGGCGGGGTTCATTCACCCGCGCCCCCGCCTGTGACGGAATGGCCGCGGCCGATCGGCTGTTGGCGGCGATCGGCGTTCCCATGGCCGGCTTGTTGCCCATCTCCCAGCGGGTGATGCAACCCCCTCCGTGGGCCGCAAATCTCGGGCCCGGAATCAGGAGCCCGCAAAGGGGGCACGTTACCTTCCCCTTCCGCCGGAAACTTTCCTCGATCAATTTCTCCATACATGCCCCCATTCCCGGGCATTTCTCTTTCTTGCCACACACCGGGCATGGACTGCGGGGGCGGGTGATGGCGACACTCTCGAGCCGCATTTCCGTTCCGGGGTCGGTCCTTCTCCATCCAGCGTTCCCTTGACGTGTGGCGGGATCGACCACCTGGGTTCGGGGGATGCTGTCGCGGCCCGAAGTCGCAGGCTGCGTGACACGCGGGCTCGGGTTGGCCTGTACCCCGGTGATCACTTTCGAGGAATCCGGGGTGGCGACGGGCCGCGTCGGAGGCAGCGTTAGAGTCGAGGGGGGGGCGCACTCGGCGTCGGAAGCGGTGAGACGCGTGCCGAGTTTGATGTAGCGCTCCACCCCCGCACTGCACCCGAATCGCATGATTCTTTGTCGGAACCCGAGGAAGCATTCGTAAGAATGTTTCCCGTCGTTTTTGTCCGGCTCGTCGCAGATCGCGCACCACGGTGGTAGTCCGCTTGTGGCGCGGGCGATATTAAAATTCACGATGCACGCGCACAGGTCGCTACATTTCCCCAAATCTCGCGCGCACACGGGGCACTCCTCGCGGCGCACGTACAGGGGCGGATTTGATCCGTTGGTCGCCCTAGGCATATGAAAGATTGCCGCCCCCCCCCTATTCGCCGTAAAGCACGAAAAATTAATTGAAGTATAGGAATAAAATAAAAATAAAAACAACGAAGGTCAGTAAATGATAAAATTATCTCAATCAGTGTTTCGCAGATACTATACAATGAATCGTTATTCACAAATTGTCTTTTGTCTAGCTTTCTGGGCAGCGAATTTGTTTATCAAATCATCACAATCCAAAGACCGTAGCAACTGTGATTCGATGCAGAGGATAGCCAGAGCGTTCAACCTGTCCTCGTTCATTTTCGAGCGCAAATAATTTTTCACCCGCCGCAAACACGAGAAGCTGCGTTCACCGGAACAGTTCGTAATCGGGATACAAACACACATACGTAGAGCTATATCAACGTTAGGATAAATGCTGTGTAGATCCTGATCATGAAGCCATTTCAATAATATCATCGGCGTGTCGGTTTGGCTTCGGCTCGAAAAACACTGGCAGCGAAAATGTTGGCACTCTTCAACAAAACCCTCTTCGAGATCAGAAGAGTAAATCTTTTTTAACGCTGTTGCTTTCTCTTCTACTTCAGCTGGGCTTAGGACCGTCAGATTTGTGAGAAACGAGAATTTATTATGAAATTGCTGATATGCTTCTCGTCGTGTACAGAAAGCAAGCTGAAAAACGGTTGAGAAACAAGTTGATATGATTTAAGAAATTAACAAATTGAAGGCGTTTTTTAGAAGGCCTGCGGGCGGCGTGTGATGGGAATATGACGGATCCTGGGAACGACTCTTCCACTTCTCCACCATGTACGAAAACTAATACTTATTTCCAGAATGTCATTTATTCGTACTCTTTTTTTGTGATTGTGCACCTACTCATCAGGGCCGCTTTTTTTATTATAATTTTTTTCCGAATATCGCCTACGCGAAGGAGCGGGAGACGAAAGGCGCGATTACTGAAAAAAAAAAATCCCACCAAGTTTTGCCGCCCTCTAAATTTTGCCGCCCTAGGCCCGGGCCTAGTCGGCCTATAGGGAAATCCGCCCCTGCGCACGTAGCGCGAGATGACGCGATCTACGTTCATTTCAGTCACTTCGGGTCTTGACGTTGATGCCATGGTGATTGAAGGAGGACTAACGACTGCTCCTTGATGAAGCGGACTCCTCCACTTCCCCCTTTTTGTGTCCCCTCCCGAATGTGTAGAAGGAGGCTCTGGTTAACGTTTTGTGAGGAACAGGGCGAGGAAGGGGGGGAATCCTCTCTCGCTGGGCTCGAAGCGTTTATCGGCAGTCTCGGTGTCAAATTCCTCACGGCTCGACTCGTATACAACGTTAACTGGACGCTCGAGCGAGCGCTCCCTTGCTGGACGCGAGTTCTTTCTTCGCGAGCATAAGCCTTTCCAGATGTATCCGAGGGAGAGAAGGAACCAAGCTATTGACATATATGAAGCTGGTCAGAGTGAGAAGGTGTTGTTTCTCTCTCTCTCCTGTGGGTCCTCGCCTATAGCATGAATTCTTCTCTCCACAGCGAGTAACGATTCTTCGTTCCCAAGGTTCGATCTCTGGTTTCCTTCCGCTGTAGAGTCGTGCGTTTGGCAGATTGGGTTGGTGTTTCTAGCTAGTAGACTCCAGCGTTATCTTCGAGTCTGTTGTATGGGTTCTTCGGTGTTGAGTCGGCCGTTCCACGGCCCGCAAGGAGAAGGACGCAGATTATCGCAGTCAGCATTTTGCTGTTGATAGGCACATAGTTGCAACCTAACTACACGTATGCTAATTTAACCTTATCGACGTGTTTCGCGAATCGCTCGCCAGTTTTCGTCTCGAGAACCACATTATTTCTATCGATAATTGATATTATCTTATAGGGACCGTGATATTGAGCATCAAATTTTCCTTTCCGAGGTTCTTTCAAGACGTATGCTTGATCCCCGACCTTCCCTTCAAAAGGGTGGCATTTACGGTCGTAGTAATGTTTGGAGCGTTCTTTAGCTCTATTCAGGGATTCCCCGGCCATCTCTCGAATTTCATTTTGTCGTTTTATGAGCTCCACGAGGAACGAACCACTTGTGGCCAGCCGATTTTCGGTTGGGAATTCACTCGGTTGTCGGGCTGTTTTTCCGAACATGATCTCGTGCGGAGTGAAATTCGTTGCCTCGTGTACGCTGGTGTTGTAGGAAAATTCGGCAAAGGGTAGTAAACGGTCCCAGTCATCGTATTTATCCGCATAGTGCTTGATGTACTCGGTTAGAACGATATGACTTCGTTCCAACGCACCATTAGTCTGCGGACGGTATCCAGATGTGGTTGTATGGTTAACCTTGTAAATTTTGGAGATTTCCCGCAGTAGCCCATTCGTGAATGCGGTTCCTCGATCGGTTAGGATCGCCCGCGGGGCTCCGAATTGGTTGTACAGCCGACGCACTATTACCTCTGCAACGGTGGTGGCCTTTAAGTCGGGAAACGGTTCAGCAAGGCAGTACTTTGATAAGTTATCCTGCATCGTCAGTATGTGCCTATTCCCATGGGGCGACATAGGCAACGGACCGACGGTATCGAGGGATACCTTATCAAAGGTGTCTGCCGGGGTGTCCGTTAGGAGCATCGGTTCGCGAGTCTTTGCTCGAACAAGTTTCTGCTCCTGACAGCTTTTGCACCGACGGATATAGTTCTGTACGTCATTTTTGAGGGTCGGCCAGTAAAACCGTTCTCGGATTCGCCTGTAGGTCTTGGTGACGCCTTTATGGCCACCGATAAGGCTCGAGTGCATTTCTTTGATTATTGTCTCCCTCCGATCTGGGGGAGGGACCTGGGTCCTCCCATAGCAGAGCGCGACACTTATTCCCTTATTCTCGAAAAGAGAATGGATAAGTGATAGGAGCTTGTCTGGGGCAAGTTCGTCCGTGAAGTCGCCATGACGGGATATGCGGAATGATTTCACATTCAATCGACTCATTTCCCGTTCAAGAGTCTTCAGACCGTCCCGGACTTTATCGAGACTTGTGTCATCATAATACCGGGCTTTGATTACGACACTAAAAATTCGGTGTTGTCCATACTGCGTCACCGCAATTTGTCCAACCGCCAAATTTTTCTCCCGTATGTGCTCGGAGTCGATCAATCCCAGATCCGATAATAATTTACCTATCGGGGTAGTCAACTCACCGTCAGCAGAGATGAAATGTACATAATTATCCCTCCGGTACGTGAGGTTTTCACGGTCCCCAACAATTTCCGAGTTCGTTTTACTGGGATTGGGATTCGATTGTGAAATTGATACGTCGGATTCATCCGACGCGGCATTATAATAGGGAGCGGCTAACTCTTTGCGAGGCAACGCCTGACCACGCGGAGATAGGGCCTTTGCTAGCGAGCGACTTTGTTTTGGATACCTCCCCTGGTCCCCCTCGGGCGACAGCCTCGCAGTCGCCTCGTGGCTAGTCGGATGAAATTCGACGCGAGGCTGCAATGATGGTCGTACGCCCGGAGAAGAGAGATGGGATAAGGCGCTCGGGTGCGGCTTGCTGCCCGCCCCTTCTGGAAGCGTCGAGACTGCAATCGACGCTCCGTGCTCTTCGCACTCGTCGTCTGCTTCGCTGTCTCGCTCACTCCCGCGTGAATAACGGGGCCCTACAAAGCTAACTCTTCGGAGGAGTTCCTCCTCTGTGAGCTGTTGCTGCCGCTCGGATAATTTATTTAGCCGGTTGCGAAGTACATGGTCGTCTCTATCTATGATAGGGTCCAAGTCATTAAGTACCTCACGGGTTGTGTCATCGACCTCCTCGCCATCCGAAAGGTGTCTGGGCAAGGATATCTCAACAAGATCAGTAGATTTTTCCTGATTCTCGCAAAATTTCTCTTCGAGTTGTTTCAATGACTCCTCGAATTTTCCGAAGGTGCGCTGCAACTCTTCGCGAATGGATTGATCTACATCAGGGACGATCTCCTCCACTGATGTGCTGTCCTCCGTTCCGCTAGGAGGGCAATCGACAGGAACAATCGCGTCTTTATGACCCACAGATCTTGTAGTGGGTCTGGCATCTACGGGTACTGGAGGTGGGCAAAGTTTCTTATCGGCCAGCTGTGCAGGCCGTTTAAGAATTCTTCGTTTCGAAGGAAGGAGGGGGGCAGGGAGCATGCTGCGATTGAGCCGCTGTATCGGCCGCCGTTCCTCCCCCGAACTCGTCCCGGAAGACTCTACATAGTTCGGCCTCGCGTGTACCGCGTTCGGGTCAGCTGTTCGTTGACGCGTACGCAAGGCCACGGGGCTCCGAGCAGTAGGGTCGGGGTGTCTCGGATTTCCTTGCCCTGCGCGAGGTTCATTCGGAGCGGAGTGCAACCGAGGTCTCCTGTTATCTATAGGTGGGCGATCGGTCTCCTCCGACTCGCTAGATTCCGATGATAGTGGATTGATAGGGTTACGGGAAAGAGCGTTTGCATTAATGTTCAGCTTTCCGGGCTTATAAATAAACTCGTAGTCGTAATTTTGGAGGCTCAGTCTCCACCGTACTAATCTTTTGCCCGGATCGCTCATAGACCCAATCCATTTGAGTGGCTCGTGGTCGGAGACAAGTTTAAATTTTCGCCCATATAAATACGGCTGATAATGCTCCAAAGCCTTCATTATAGCGAGACACTCTTTCTCTGTCGTGCCATAGTTTACCTCGGCGGGTAGGACTATGCGGGAAAAATAGGCTACTGGGAAGTTAAAGCCATCGTGCTCTTGACTTAACACTGCCCCGACCGCATAATCCGACGCGTCCGTGGTAAGCTTGAATGGTTGATTAAAATCGGGGAATTTAAGTATCGGTTCCGTGCATAGGGCCTTACGTAGATCTCTGAAACTTTGCCGCTGTGCACTTCCCCACTCGAACTGCCTACCCTTTTTTAAGAGGTCGGGCAGCGGCTTGGCGCGACCGGAGAAATTTTCGATGAATCTCCGGTAAAATCCCGCGAGTCCGAGGAACTGTCGGATATTTTTCGCCGTTTTCGGCGTCGGGAAGCGCCTTACAGCCTCAAGTTTCCGGGGATCGGGCCGTAAACCATCTCGCCCAATTATGTTGCCGAGATAGCACACTTCCCTCCTCAGAAATTCACATTTATCGGGTTCAAGTACGAGATTTGCGTGCCGCAACCGAGCCATTAATCGCCGAACCTTAACGTCATGTTCCTCTAACGATCGAGCGAATACGACGATATCGTCAAGGTAAACGAATAATTCGGCACCTTGGAGACCTCGAAGTACACTGTCCATCAATCGCTGAAAGATCGCGGGTGCGTTCTTCAAGCCCTCGGGCATACGAGCGTACTCATAATGGCCGTTCGGTGTCGAGAATGCGGTCTTAGCGCTATCGCGCGGATCCATGGGAATTTGCTGAAAAACACTCGCCAGATCGAAGGTTGAAAAATACTGACCCTCGCCCAACTGGTCCAATATATCGAATATATTCGGTAGTGGGTAGGAGTCAGAGATAGTTTTTTCATTCAGTTTCCTAAAATCTATCACCATTCGCATCCTCGGCCGGCCTTGAGAGTCGGGTTTCTTCGGTACAATCCATACCGGAGAATTATACGGGGACTGCGATGGTACGATTACTCCATTCTCGAGTTTTTTATTTATTTGCGTTCCGACTTCATCTCGATGAATGGAAGGAAATCTGTATTGGCGAGTGTTCACTGGCAAATCGTTTTCCGTCGGTATCCGGTGCGCAATGAGGCTCGTACCGGGTAGCTTGTCACCGGGCAATTTGAATCTCATAGGGTCTTCTTCTACAATTCGACGGACGTGAGAACGTTCGACGTCGTTCAACTCTTCCAGGCGCAAAGCCTCTAACACTGCTGCAATCCGATCCGGCGGCGGCAATGATTCGTCGTCCGACGAATCACTGTCCTCGCTTGGACCGGCCTGGTAGTATTCGAAGGGCAAGATTTCCTGCGGCGTGACCTCGATGTCTATGTCACGAGTTAACGTATTTATTGCAAGAACGTGACATATCCCGTTCTTTTGAGATACTAGAGCGTTACCGATGTATAACCCTGGTTCGGTCTCGATTCGGGGCAAATAACCCTCACAAAGGTCCGGGTTAGTTACGGTAACTGCCAAGGGTTTTCGCGTCCGAGCCTTGATGGTGAAGATCCTTTTACTCGTCGCGGGGGAGATCGTTCGCGGCGAATCGTTTGTTAAAAACGGTCGAGGACGAATGGGATCACTTGTCATTACCAGAGCGTTATGATGAAATGATAGCTCGGCTTTTTCGCGACGCATGAAGGGTCTACCTAGCAATCCATTACTGTCTGTCACGAAGTCTTTGACAACGTGAAAGGTGTGGGGTTGATCATTTATTGTCAGCTTTACCGTTCCCATCGACCACGCCTTTTCGTTCGTTGGACCGACATATTCCCGTGATTTCGCGGGGTCATACCTGACGTCATCACGGAGGGCATGAAGTTTGATAAAATTTAAACTTGATCCGGAGTCACAATAAAATTTCTGGACTCCATTAACGAGCTCCGGTGCCGACAGTGTAACCACCGGGGACTCTATCTCGTCCTCAGTTTCTGACGAGGAATCTTTTGTCCCGTCTTTGGAGTCGGATGGTGGGTATTCCCGTGTTAACGTCTGTCCTGAAATTTTACTGTGCGTTTGTCGTGGGTGGTAAAGGAGGGCTGGCTCGCCGTGTCCGGACGACGAGCCCCTTTCGAGTTTAAAGGCTCGGGACTCTGGGATTGCGGGCCACGCTGATCCGCGACGGGCGATGATGTTGAGCGTTCGCCGCGGGTATATCTTTGGGCGGTGGCGGTCCAAGGACAGCCATTGCACCCACCGGTATAGGCACAGCAGTACCGATGGTTACAGCCACCGCCTTTGCGATATTGAGTAGGGGTTCGCTGGTTCCAAGGGCAGCACCCACAACCTGAACCGCGCAAGCAACAATAGCGTCGCTCGCATCCACCTCGATCGTCGGGTGACCTTGGTCGATTTGATCTAGCCGGCGAATCGTCCCGGTGCTTCAGTATTCCCGAGGGTCGAAAATGTTCCGACCTCCCAGGACTACTGAACCGGGGCGCTGGTTCTTTTTGCCACTCCCGTCCCGACTCAGGGCGGGACGCGGGGGAAGACGAACGCGAATCTCTTGGTTTTGTCTCCGTTCTGGCGATTAACGCAAGGGCGTCGCCGACGGGTGTTCGCGGTCGTTCCCCACTCTTTGGCTCTACCGCCCCGGCTAGCGAGTCCGAGGATAGATCCTCTACCATTTCAAGCGCTTCTCGGAGGGATTTTGGTTTTGCGATGTAAAGTAGTTCATTCAGTCGCGAGGGTAATGCTTGACGGAAGGATTCAAGGCCCAGGGTCGCTATCGGGTCAACATTCATTTCGGAAGTTTCTGTTCCCAATTCTTCTCTCCAGGCGGTCCGAGCAAGGCTCATTAACCTGAGAATCCGGAGATACAGGCTCCGAGGTGTTTCACCTTGGTTCAGTCTCAATCCGTAGAGTCTACCCAGGCAAGAGTTGAAATTTCGTCGGTGGGTTAAACCGTCGCGTAAAGCAGACGTTAATTCTGCAACCGTTCGTATTCTCTGACCCTGTACGCAAGCGCGCGCCTCGCCCCGTAGCCTGCTCAATACCCCCGTTACGAATTCGGCTATTTGATTGGCTGGTACAAACGCGGCTGCATTTTGGATATTTTGCAAATAGTCACCGAGGGGTATCGAGGTCCCGTCAAACTCGGGTATGGACACCAGTCTATTTGTCAGGTTGATGCCACTAAGTATTACCGATAGATCGGCCGGGGTTACGGTTTCATTAAGTGAACCGTCCTGTCCCGCCCCAGCCCCGGTGGTATTGTCCCGAGATCCGGTATTCATTTTAACTAATTTTTATACTACGGAGGAGATAGAAAATTCGATGCTCAAATCACGGATTCAATAAGACAAAATATGATGAGTTTTTATTTTATTTTTTTTTTTTTTTTTTTTTATTTCCTTGAATTTATTAACGGCGTTTCCGAAATCCCACTAGTCTCTTCGTGCGCGGTGCAGGCAGAGTATCCCACCGCTGCCACCAATTTGTTACGTCCAGAAGGGACGATTTATTATTATGTTTATTCGGGTTCTGAAGGTCCCCGTTCAAATTTGGGATTTTGCCGCACGTCCCATACGGGCCCGGCACTCTCCGCTAGTGGGACTTGGGAAAGGAGTTTTCGGATGCGATCGGAAGTAAAGTTGCGAATAATGAACAAAAGAGGTTGGGGGTAACAACTAAATAATTTTAGGGTTTATTAATATTACTTACAGTAGGTCGCGTTGAGCGGGGACAATTTCCCCCGCGGTCTCGTCACACGCGCACTCCCACTCTCTAACACGGGGACAATTTCCCCGCGTTGCTCTCTCTCTCACACACACTCTCACGCTTTAACACGGGGACGATTTCCCCGTCCGACACTCACTCTCTTTCTCCTTCGCTCGTACACTCAACTTATGTGTCCTCTATGTTGATCGGGGTTTTAACGTAGGCCCCGCACCTTTATCACTGATTCGATAGATATTTAGTATTTTTAGAATAAACTTTGGTTATTAATATGGTTTCCTAAAGTAACGATCACTGTCTCTATGCGGGTCCGCCGGGTCGCTACCCAGGTCTTACTACACCGCCGCGAGTATGTCGTTACCTAACTACGTTACTAGTAAAGACTGACGTCTCTGTGCGGGTCCGCCGGGTTGCTAGCCTGGACTTATTACACCGCCGCGAGGACTGCTGTTACTAGGAGTTTTCTCCGACTCCAGGAGCGAACCGTGGACAAATCGGAACTAGTCATACTTACCGCCACCGGACCGACGTTAGCTCGGTCGCTATTAGCCCGGTGGGGTTTTTTGCAACGTCCACGGAAACTTGTTCGCTCCCGAAGTCCCACGGTCGAACTCCGCGGATCAGGCGATGCTCGATCAGCGGAATCGGATCGGGTACATCCGGTCCCACCGGATGCACTGATGCAGCAACCCAGCGACACCGCACAGAGTCGCAAAGAGCACTTATCAATTAATTTAAACAAAAAAGAAAAATATTTCGGGACGTGACATCCCTTGTTGTAAATCAGCCAAAAATTTGGAATTTTTTAAAATATCCCTTAATTTGTGTGAGTAGTGTATTTTATTTGTACATTTTATTATTTATTTTTTACAGTTACAAAGAAGAAATATTGGCGTCGCAACAAAAAGAAAAGTGGTCGTCAGCAGCAGCCGCAGCGGCAAGAGGCACCCGTGGGAGCCCAAGGGTGCGAGAACGGCAGGCCATCGAAAGAACAGCGGCACGAGCGAGGTGAGCGGCCGCAGCAAGGACGCCGCGGGTATCGTCGACGCGACCGAACCCGCAGTCGTTCGCCTTGCCGGACGCATGATGAAGTTGCACAAAACGATCGGGCGTTCCAAATTTTGGTGTAAACAGTATTGAAAAATATGACAAAAAAATTAATGTTTCCCCCAATACGTAAATGAGTTTTTACTTTTCCTCTTAGACAATTAATTTAAAAAATTGTTGAAGAAAAGTGCCGAAACGATCGAGAATGGCTCGAAGAGAACTTTGAGTCTTTCTCGATCGGCATTTTTTTCAAAACACATTTCACATTGGATAAGTGTGTTTCGGCATTTTTTACAACACATTTCACATTGGGATGGGGGTCAAAACTTTGAAAGGCCAAATATAGAACGACAAAGATTTCGAAATGACAGAATTATAAACTCAATATAACGAACTGTAAATTATTCGAAATGTTATCCTTTGACCGATGACGAAATTGAATAACTATTACACCAAAGGATTATTTATTCGAGAGCTTATTTATTCGAGAACGTGTATTCAGATTGTCTACAGTTTGAGTCATACAAATACAGATTCAAACAATCTAAAACGTCCATATCTCCGAAATGGAGAGACGTGAGTATCTAATATTGGTAATACCATCTATAGGAAAAAGACATATATATCGAGGAAACAAACTTCGAAAGTGTAAACCTCAGATAGGCAAACGAGCGATGGTCCAAAATAGCGAACATCAAAGAATTGGACGAGTTGCCTCAAAATTTTCTGCCGGTTTTCGCTAACACGTACGAGATTCTTTAAAGGCGTCTGGCCACCTTGGCCGATCGAAAAAAATGCGTACATTAAAAAAAATAATAAACTCGAAAGTATGGGCCGGAATATTTTTTTTTTTTTTTTTATATAACGTCAGAAAGGGCTTTAAGAATAACGGTAATAAATTTCCGTTCAAAATATTTAAAAATGGCGCCGTTATGCACATTGCCGCGGAGGCCCTCCGCACGATACGCGCGGTCTTTGTCCCAGCTGTTACCCGGTCATATCACATCTGAAAAAAAAATCAGCTCATTCGTGAGTAGTGTCGCTACAATGTAACGTAGCGGTTTTTTTCGACCATTAAAAAAATTATAGTGAGCCATAAGTTCGGTGAAAAATACAAAAATTTTTCTTCGGCTCACCATAATTTTTTTAACCCTTAAAGTGCACACTGGGTCGTTTTGACCCATGCATTTTGCTTTCGCCGGTTGTACCACGAAATATACCGGTCTTTTTCCCGAATATTCGACGGGGTGATATTCCCCCACTCTTCCTGACTAGGTAAGCCCAGGTTTTCTGTCCGCGTTAGTATTCATCGGACAGCCATCGGAAATAGACCTTGGGTCATATTGCCCCGTGTGTGCACTAGTGCATTGAAAATTGATTTTTTTTTTCGAGTGAATTTGTGTTTGTTATCTCAACAGGTGAGTGTATTGTGATAAAAAATGCTACTAGATATTTTTTTTACGTTTTAATAATAATAAATCGCCAATGTAGAATGTCGAACGAGGAGTCTGAGAGTTCGTTGGAACGCGTTTTGCTCGCGGAGTCAGATGACGATGACTTCGGGGGCAATACGTCCAATGAGGATGACGACTATATACAGGAAATGGAGGAGGAAACTACTGATAGTGAGGACGACATCGATAACCTGGGTGCGGAAACGAGCTGCCCGCAACAGCCTGCCTTTAATGCCCGCTCTCGCGGTAGGCCGATCACTCGTTTGGCGGGAAAGGACGGTTATACCTGGAGCAAGAAATTTGCTCGCACCTCAGGTAATAAATGTACTTAAATAGTAATAATAATAATAATAAGTCCGTGAACGCTATACAATGGGTACGGGGCTCATTAGCGACGGAATTTCTAATTTCGATTTGAAACGGTATACAAAGTGAGAGAATTTTTTTTTTTACAAGGGCTTGATGTTTCCAGTATAAATATAAGAATATCTCGAGTATGAAGACGTTGTATTGCCAACAAATTTCGAACGTTAACATAATACATAAATTTGTATACAATTTTTTACTCCAAAAATTTTCTATTCTTATTTTTCGTTATTTGTATTTGTTTATAAAATTTTCGGATCGGTTTTCGAGGACGAATATAAACATTCCGGGCCCAAAAAATGATGCAAAAAATTGCAAAATGATCGAGGAATTTTTTGAAATCCTGTTTACAAAACAGATCAGAGATCTGATAACACACTACACCAACATAAAAATTCAAAAAGTTCTGGACGCTGTAGTCGCGAATCAAAATGTACTCCAAACTTACCACAAGCTAACCGATTCAGTTGAGATCAACGCTTTTATCGGGCTCCTATTTTATATGGGTACGTGGAAAGCGAATCGGGTTTGGGTGAAAGATCTCTGGTCCCACGAAGAAGGCTACAACGTCTACCGTTCGACGATGGCTTGCAGGCTGTTCATCTTTCTAGCGGAATGTTTACGTTTTGATGACGTTTCAAATTTAACAAACCCAGACCGCTTTTCACGCATCAACGAAATTTGGCGCATCTTTATCGCAAATTGTACGTAGAATTACAATCCGCACACATATTGCACCGTCGACGAGCAACTTTTAGGATTCCATGGAAGATGTCCTTTCCGCGTATACATCAAGAGCAAACCGGATCGCTACGGGGTAAAAATCGTCACGCTCAACGACGCCAAAACATTTTACTTGGTAAGTCCCTACTTGGTATCTTCTTAGCAATATGAATTCTTGTTGAGTTTCATCTCTGTTATTTATAAAAATATTTCAAATGCAGATCAATATCAATTCTTGTTGAGTTTCATCTCTGTTATTTATAAAAATATTTCAAATGCACATAACATCACCTATTGCGGCCGTTTCTTCGTCGGAGGTTACAAGAGACACCCTATTTACGATCTGGGATAGGAGCAAGCTTGAAAGTGATCCTCAACGAAGGTGGAGAGGTCCCACAAGATGAGGTTAACAGACCAGAATTTGCTAAACGCGTCCGTTGCAGTCTCTGCAATCACGGGGACGACCACAACACAAAACAGCAGTGCCCTAGATGCAGAAGGGCTATGTGTGGAATGCATCGCGTTTACTTATGCACTGATTGTGGTGCAAATGAATAAAACTCATATGTGTAATGTTTTCAGACAAATATTTGTTCATTTTGCACTTATGAATAAATAATTCTTCATAGAAATCGTTTTTTCCCACTTTTTTACTCCATAAAAAATGCCTCTTTTCAAACTTCGAAATAAATATACTTTTTGGAAGATTGGTCGACACTATATTTTTTTTCGTATGTACATACCTTCCTCTTGAAAAGCCCAAAGGGATTTTTTTTAATTAAAAAAAAATAGGATTTTTTTTCGTGAAAGTGCGTATTTATCAATGCATGCTCCACTTTAAGCCAATCTTTTGGCATTAAATCTTTATTATTTCAAAAAAAACCAATTGCAGCCATAAAATATAGATACTTAACTACAAAAAAGGTCTCTACAAAAAAAATGCATACTTACTGAGATATAACGCTCCGAAAATCGTCATGGGTTACATTGACCCAGTGTGCACTTATAGGTCGGCGGCAAAGGTGTGCACTCTAAGGGTTAATAGTCGAAAAAAAACCGCTACGCTACATTGTAGCGACATTACTCCCGAATGAGCTGATTTTTTTGCAGATGTGACATGACCGGGCAACAGCTGGGACAACGACCGCGCGTATCGTGCGGAGGGCCTCCTCAGCAATGTGCATAACGGCGCCATTTTTTAATATTTTGAACGGAAATTTATTAACTTTATTCTTAAAGCCCTTTCTGACGTGTAAAACAATAAAAATATTCTGACCCATACTTTCGAGTTTATTATTTTTTTAATATACCCATTTTTCGATCGGCCAAGGTGGCCAGACGCCTTAAAGTCTCTAAGAGGGGATATACATTTACAACGATAAAAAAATTAATTTCTTTTCTTTAAGGGATAACACCACTTTAGAAATTTGGAAAAATCGTTTTCATTTGTCTTCAATAATACTTTGGGGTCATAAAAACAATATGCAATTGGTATGCAGCGATTTTTTTTAAGGTTGGATAAGTGTGTATACGTAAGGCAGGTTTGCAGTCACAAGAGCCTCGCGGTTGATATATCAGCGTGCGGGCTCTGAGTGCAGACGACGCGGGTTCGATCGACGGTAGCCAATGTATTTTTTAAAATTAAACATATATGAATTAAATATCATAAATAATGCCTGGACAGTCGAGAATAGCTAAAGCGAGAGTAAGTTCGAAATTTTTTGAATATAAAATGAAGAAAAAAAATAGATTAAAAAAGTCGATTAGCCAGGGATCGAGCCCGGACCGCAAGCATCGTCAATCCGTCACGCTGCCAACTCAGCCACGACGCTCATTGTGGATAGAAATCATTTATGATACACGCTTATTCATAATGTTTACTGTTGAAAAAAAACGCCGTAACGACCGCGGCAAAGACTCAAGATTTCTTTTTGAACCTTTCACGGTCGTTTCGGCGTTTTATTTTTCAACGCGGTTCGTCGTTAATTTTTTCAACCCGCATTCTCGGCATAAACGGCCAACCGAAAGAAAACAATTTTCTCGATACATGTTTTTCTCTTTGAAATTAATTTAATGCATATTCCAATTCGCAGTACGGCCACACATATGTCGAGCTCGATCGGACGGAAAACCTCGCTCCGTCTCCTGTCGAGTGAGCGAGGGGCAGAGACTTTTCCCCCACCGAGCTACCCATTCGTGTGCACGCTGACTGCGATATCGACTTGAGCGGTGCTCACGACTGGCGCGGCGACAAGGAAATCTGTAACTTCGACAGAGGCGATGCACACAAAATCATATTCCCGAACTCGCCGCCGCGTTTAGCGCCATTTGCGTGGCACGCCGAAAAGGGGAGCGTTGTACATCTCCCTACTAATCTTTGATATAAGTTTGATACATGCTCTTTCTGAATCTCTGCATGGAAGTGCATATGTGGTTCCTTATTCTTATACTATTGTTTTATAATATTGGATAACATTTAATATATTGGATGTCTATCGCTTGCCACAAATTGCGCGCCGAGTACGAAGACCATAATATTACGTTGGCTGTAATATTATACTTATATAATTAATAAGCCCGAAAACATCAACTATTTAATGATCTTTCTTTATCATTTGGTGGTTGTTCGATGGTGAGTGGTATAGTGGAATTTATTTTTTTTAGACTCGTTGGTACAGAGATTTCCATCATTGGGAGGTCAGGCATAATTCAAAGACTTCGATTGAAATCTGCAAAGGGAGCACGGATATTGTTCCGGCGACCGCTATGTTCTCCTACTTTGAAACTCTGGCAACGTTGTCTGTCGCACGCACCACTGGTCTCACTTCCAATACGCCGCCCACTACAGTAGCAATTCGAGGAACCAACAGGCACTCCTGCTACAGGAGTCTTCAGTTTCGGTGTACCGATGACGTCTCCTCGTAAGCTTACCTTAGAGAATTTTTCAAACGCTGGACGGAATTGTCGTTCTTTATATTTTTACCGTTTTTACAATTGCAATTCTCACCATTTTTATATTTGCATTTTTAACCATTTTTACGATTGCCATTCTAACCATTTTTACCATTTCCATTTTTCCAGCTCGATACGAGAACAGGTGGTCTGTTGGGCCCAAAGCCAGCAACCAGTTCAGTCCCCATTAGCACTGTCAGTACAAACAAGGCTCTGGGAGGTATAGACGTTTCATGGAGCAGCAAAGGCTTATCCCACAGTAGCAATAGTCCACCAGTGGCCAAGAAGAACGTAATTCCCAACGAGCTAGCTCAAACCATCGACAGTATCAAGTAAGTGACCCAAAGTGTATCTGAAGACACAATAAGAAGAAACGAAAAAGTAATATTTCAATTTTCGAAAATACGTGTTGAAGGACAGCAGCAAGGTTTTCAAGTAAGTTTAACAGGACAACATCGCGGACAAGCATTGGGAGAATCACCAGCGGACGGACGCCTTGTGGACCGGGTAATTCAGATTCGCCACTCACCGGCAGTGACGGATTGCGTCAGATTGAGTTTTAAACGCGTCATTAAAAAACTGAATAAAAAATTCCAATCTAAGCAACGAAAGTGTTCGGTCCTTTTTTCTACCCTATCTGCGCCGAAATATTCGTTCAGTTTCGCTTGGGACATCCCGTTGTCCATGCAATTATGACACAGACGGTTCCGCACATAGCCTGCAAAGAGGAAACATTTATACGCATTCAAAGCACTAAACTCGAATCTAGCTTTAAAAAACTCATTGCCAAACCCAAAGATTGTCAAGACCTTTGCATCGATAAACCTCTCTGAGGCATTACGCTATCGAAGTCTTCCATCTCTTGTGCGCTCTTCCATCCAGGAGGCCCATCCTTGGGTCATCTCTCTTCTCTGACTTCCTGTTGAGTTCCTTTGATTTGATTCTTTATTAGTAATAAGTTTGCGCACACTTCAATTAAATAATTCATTTCTAAGTGAAGTCACGAATGAAAAAAATGTTACACCTCGGCTATGACAGATCGAGATCCAAAGTCATAACCGAACCAAGAACGGATGTCCGGCGTCTTGATTAGAGGACTGCGATTGGTCATTGAAGGTCCAACCACAGAGCAAAATTGTAAAACACTGATGCACTCGCTATCTCTTGTCTGATTTCCCTTCAATGAGTGATTTATAGAAAAACTCCCGAAAGCGTTTGGTATTCAATTTAGAACGATTGGTAGTCGATCACTAGATTGCGCCAACCAGAAATACCTGTGTATCGTGAGCGGCAAGCTGTGATTGGTCGCCAGAAGCTGCAGCGGAAAAAGGAATTTCTAACAAAAATTGACCCATTATTTTGAGGCTAAATTCATTGTGGAATGACATAATGGATAGAAAAACATATAATAGCGTTTGATATTATATTCAGGACGTTTGGTAGTCGATCGCTAAATTATGAAAACGCAAAATACATGTGAATCTTCAGTGGACGGTTCTGATTGGTTGCCAAAAGCCGTAGTCCTAGAACGGCTGATTAACGCAAATTCACCCGTTATTTTTTGAGATTTAAAAATCGGTCCACAATGTAGCACCCTCCCACCTCACTTTAACTCATCAAGCTTTTATCCACGGATCGTATAGTAGTTGTGCGTGCGTACCTGCGTACATAGGTTCTTTGTCCGCCGCGACTTGTGGCGACCAATCACAGCTCACCGTTCAGTCGATCATGGTGAGCCGCTATTGGTCGTTAGATGCCGCAGCGGAAAAAGCTTTCTCACAAAAATTCACCCATTATTTTGTGGCTAATTCATTGTGATGAGACTTAATCGATAGAAAAAGAAATTATAGCGTCTGGTATTCCATTCAGGTCGTTTGGTAGTCGATCAATCAATAGGTCAACGCAAAATACAGCGAATCAGAAATGGAGCGCTGGGATTGGTCGCCAGAAGCCGCACTGTAAGAATGATTTATTAGCGTAGATTAACTCGTTATTTTTTGTCCGATTACGTTCTAATGGGCCGCGATCGATAGAATAACATCCGATAGCGTTTGATATTCTATTGGAAACGTTTGGTAGTCGATCATTTAAATACGATAACCCAAATACGTGCATATCAGGAATAGAGAGCTGGGATTGGTCGTGCTAATATACGACGTTTTTGCGACAGATGGCGTTAATGGATCGGAATTTTCTTTTTGATTTTCCAAAAGAACGGGACACTACCAAACGATTTGAATGGTTTACCAAACGCTACCAAACGATCACCAAACGATTCGTAAAAAAAATAAGTTTGATTAGTCAAAGTGGGAGGGCCAACTTACTGCCCAATTTTTCATTACCGATTTTTCGAAAAACGGAGGACTACTAAACAATGTCAATGGTTTACCAAACGCTACCAAACGACCACCAAACGATTAGTAAAAAAAAAGTTCGATTAGTCACAGTGGGGGGGCTAACTTACTGCCCAAATTTTGATTATCGATTTTTCGAAAAACGGAGGACTACCAAACGATTTCAGTGGTTTACCAAACGCTACCAAACGACCACCAAACGATTCGTAAAAAAAAGTTCGATTATTCAAAGTGGCGGGGCTAACTTTGATGAGGTCAAAGCGTGCCTCTATCTGACGCCTCTCTTTACGGAACTGGCCGCAAAAGCGTGGAGCGCTGCTATCTCGGAGGCATATGCGACAGCGCGCGGTGTTTGCGCGTATGCGAATTGTCTTTCCCTTCACGTGGCTGCGATGAAAAATTAATACATCCTAAATAATTAATCGAACACAAAAACTAAAAGCATAAACCGAAAATATGGGCGATGAGCCGTTAGTTAATGATACTCATCGTCTTTGACATGGATATGCCGATTTAACTATCGCTCAATCCAATTACGTTTTTTTTTCGTTTACGGAAAAGAAGAACATTCGAAATTTACGTGCAGCACGCATTCCTGTCATCACTAGTAGTAGTAGAAAAGTAGTAAAAAATATCAGTAGTCATCATCGGGTATTTTAAATAATGAGACGTGCTCCGGGTTATTTATATATCCACTTCTGCATCCCGGAATCATGCACCATTTCGGCATCGCAATATATAGACATTTCATCGTTTGTTATTCCGTATTGAATAAAGACCGTGGCTACGATACACTCGAAATCACCCCGCCAAATCGAGGTTAGGCCACACGTACTGTAACGGGTAACCCCTAATTACATTAAATTTATTTGGGTTCGGGACTCGATTAGGGAGCAAATTAGTAGAGATCTTTTTCGCAAATAATAATTGTAGATTTATTGCTCAATTTCTTCTTAACGTTTGTACAATCTGTTGTGAATGCACCTGTACATTTAAAATTCGTCGCTGGGCGCTTCGCTCGCCCGATATTCTGCTTATTTGCGTGTGTGTATGTGTCGAGTGTCGCTCAACTCACGCTGTATGTTTTTGTGTACACATCTGTTTGACTGTGTGTGTGTGTGTCATCGCCTCGTCGCCGGTAGGTAGTGTATGTAGGGTGTGTGTTTTGTGTCGCTCGCAGATGGGTATTGTATGTGTGTGTATGTATGTTTGTTGTGTCGCTCGCGAATATTTCCCGGTTTCGGTTTTAATTCTCTTCAGTGTGTGTGTCGTGTACGTGTCTCCTTTAATCTGATGCGTTCGCCGCCGTGGTTACATGTGTGTTTGTGTGTGTATCTTCGCTTTGTGTATTTGTATATGTGTGACGTGTGTGTGTTTAAGTGTAGTGAGCCGCAGTGTTTAAATGTGTCTTTGTATTTGTGTGTTTTCGCATGTGTGTTCCGCGCGCGGATCTGTCACATTCGACGGATAGACCTGCCGCGGCCACTGCCCATGTGTTGTTTGTTTCTCTCTCTCTATCTCTCGATGCGAGCCGGCCGTTATATCCCTCTCTTTCTTTCCTTGCTCCAACGTTTCTGACTCTCGTCAGCTGGATTTGTTTTGAATCCTCGCGGTTTTAAATTCTCTACTTCTTTTCTATCTTTTTTCTTTTTATTATTCTATGAGACCTCCGTTTTCATTTCTCTCTTAATCGCAGCATTTTCGTTACTAGAGCGCATTCATCTCTCCCTTTCGCTACTTACGTTAATTGGCACGTTCCTTAATCGGGTATCCCTTAGGACTCCCTTTCGCTACTTGCGCCTAATCACACGTTCCTTAATTGTTATTAAGGAACGTTATTGAACGCTGCCTTTTCACTATTAATGCCGCAATAAGCAGTGAAATTTCAACCAATAATGTCTCTTTTTATTTCGCTTCTTTTCCTTCCTCTTTCCCCTGACGCTTTCCTTACTCCGATATCTTCCTCGCTTTGCAGCTCGTACCGATACCTTCTTTCGCTACTTGCGTCAGGGTTGGAGGTCGAAAACAGAAGACCTTTTTGTGGCCCCAGAACGGCTCTTTTAAACTCCTCTTTTGCCGCGTTTTTATTCCCCTTCCCAAGTGTCTTGGTCATTCGTCGCATTTTCTCGAATCTTTTTCCCCCCACTTGACTCTTTTCGATTTTCAATATCCCCACCGAGAGATAGAAAATCGCACGAAGGCAATGACCGCCCGCAATAACATTATTGGCCTTCGCGTTTCGGGAGGGCTCGCACCTGAAACGTACCTATACGTCTCAGTACATACGACCGTCACCGCAACAATGTGCATGCCACGCTCCATAAACGCGGTATAAACAAAAGTGCCTTCCCTTCACTAGCGCCGCGGTGGAATGCGCAAATAGAGGCGTCACGCATTTTTGAACGGAGTGCCCAGACCTGTATATACGACCGTGCCCTCGGCTAACTTCGGCATGAAATTTGTTTTTCGTATTATTAAATGAATAAAGTCTAACAAACGCTGGATTTTGTCTAATAAACACTAACAATCGAGTAGGATGGAAAGAATCTGCATTTTGCTGAAATTGAGGAGTTACATGAGAATTCCCACGACGGCTTAGCACATTCCCGTGCTTAGCCGTCGTGGGCATGCTTCCAACTTTATGTGGCTTGCAACGTGCTATCGGGATGAAAAGTTTTTCAACGATAAAATAATAATTATACTCTAACAAACGATTAAAATCGACTAACAATCACTAACAAACGAATAACAATCGATTGGTTCGAAATCATTACAAAACCATTTTCCCGCGGCTAATTGTGACATGAAATTTGTTTTCCTTTTTATTAGATAAATAAAGTCTAACAAACGCTGGCTTTTATCTAACAAATACTAACAAAGGACTGTGTGTGTCGGATGGGTATGGCTGTAGCCTGTGAGCTATTTCTCGACGAAACGCGACTAGCTCCGAGGCTGGGAAGCGAACTCGTGACCGGCTGTATTGGTATAGGTTTTCCGCAGTTTCCCTATACCCATGACAGAAATGTCATGATGAATATAATACAGAGGGGGAAGTCGGCTGCGGCCGCAATGGGGAGGGGGGATGATGGAGAGAAAGAACAAGTGTAGAGCGGTGGACATATAAGTGGAGCCTTGTAAAAAGCCGAAAAGGCTGTGCAAGTAAAACTTGAAATAAATACTAACAAACGACTAACAATCGAGTCAGATGAAAAGAATCTGCATTTAGCTGAAATTCAGGAGTTACATGGGCAAAGCCGTGCTCAGCCGTCGTGGGAATGCTGCCAATTTCGCGTGGCTTGCAGCGTGCTATCGGGACGAAAAGTTTATCAACGATAAAATAATAATTAAGCTCTAACCAACGATAAAAATCGACTAACAATCACTAACAAATGACTGATAATCGATTAGTTATGAAAAAAAGTTCGAAATCATTACAAAACCATTTTCCCGCGGCTAATTTTGACATGAACTGTGTTTTTCGTTTTATTAAATAAATAAAGTCTAACAAACGCTGGATTTTATCTAACAAACACTAACAAACGACTAGCAATCGTTTGGTTACGAAGAGAAGTTCGAAATCATTACAAAACATTTTTCCTGCGGCTACCTTTGACATGAAATTTGTGTTTCGTATTATTAAATAAATACAGTCTTACAAACGCTGGATTTTGTCTAACAAATACTAACAATCGATTGGTATGAAAAAAATCGATATTTTCATAGTCGCCGGCTAAGTTTATTGAGCTGCGCCGCAGCGGGTCTTCTGATCGCAACAAACCTAGTGGCAACTAGTGAACTACCAACTCTCTTCAATAAGCTACCTACCCCTTCCACTGGAGTTTCCAGACCTGTATGTAAGACTGTGCCCAAGGAGACTATAGGGAAGGAGTCCAATCTCTGTATTCTGGCGCGTCCGTAAAAGTGGAACAAAATTGGGTTCCGCATAAACGGCTATGCAGCGGGATTCTGTAACTCGTTATACTGTCGTTATGCGCTCATAGCGACTGTTTTCGGTACGAGGAATAACGAGAGGTCGCTGTAACGACGAACGCGATTCCGTACACCAAGAATAACGAGTTTTGTCGTTAGTCATACCGAAAAACGTCGGTACGATGTCGCTATGGGTTGCTAGCATACCGAGACCTAGGTACCCCCTCGATATAGCATAACGACATGTTAGAAGGATCAAAAATCGCACTGGTAGCATTGACTGTGTGAAACTGAGAACGCCGTGAACCACAGTGCTTACCTTACATTTTGTAAGGTATTTTTAATCCGACATAACCTATAAATATTATTTTGTACACATACTTTTCTTCAGTAAATATTGTAATGAAACTTTTGTTTTCATCAAATCGCTAAAATAATGTAAACTTTATATTATTTGTTGGTCTTTAATTTTCGCATATTATTAAACAATCTTTGTAATTTTTAAGGAACATGGCCCTAGAATTTGTGGCTCTAGAATTGGCTTTGCTCGGTGAGAGGGTACGTCGAGTAGAACGGCGTGTGGAAAGAAGACGTTTAAGAGATGCTCAGAACCCCTTTCATTTGCCACGAGACGAATTCATAGATTGTTTTCCGCCTCACTCCAGAACTTATACTCAGCATTGCACATGAGTTACGAGCTGATTTGGAATGTGAACGAAGTACTGGCCTAAGCCCTATCTAAACCCTAAGATATTAATAGTGTGGATATATTATTAGTATGGAATAATGAAATATATAAAAATGTATGGTCATTTGTATTGCCATACAATTTTATGCCCAAGACAACTATCAAAGAAGTGTTGGCAATCAACTCCATTTCAATGTCAGCCAGACAACAACAAGCCGTTGCCTTCACGCTGTGACCGAAGCAATAAATTTGCGCTTGCTACGAAGGTGGATAAAATTCCCAACGACCAACGAAGATCGACAGCGAGCTCGCGAAAAATGCTCAACTGCTGCACAGCCATTCGAGGGTGCTATTGGCGCTATAGACTGTACTTTTGTTCACATTCTTGGCCCTTCAATACATGAAGAGGCATTCATTAATCACCATGGTCGACATTCATTAAACATTTAAGCGGTAACTATAGATGTATAACAACCATACTACGAGAGAAAAGGTATTCCTGCGCCAATGAGCTAAACTTTTAACAGATAAAAATTTAGTTAAATTTGCGATGCAAAACTGTTTTAGGGGTCACTCAACCAACTGTGGATGATATTTTTCTTTAATTTTATAAAAAAAAGTGTTGAAACGTATTAAAAGGATGGATCAGTCACCTAACCTCAACTCGAATTTTCGAACTTGAAATTCTTCGATACGAATTGGGCGATTACAAAAAGGCTCTGACAACGGGCGCAGGACGATGGCAAAGATCCGCTGACAAGGCCGTTTTCTAATCAGTCAAACCGTATCGATGAATTTTACTTTCGAAATTCGTAGCTATCTCTCCCGCACTCACGGGGGAGATATACCGACTGATCCATGCTCTTAATGAACAGAATAAATGTAAATTAAATTATTTAATTATTTCAATTTAGGGCAAATTACTATCGTCATTTTAATATTTTGTTTTTACTAAAACAATTTATTTATATTTTTTATGGTGGTGTTATTTATTACTTATCAGAAATTGAAGGAAAAAATATAACAAAAATTCGATTGTAGAACTTACGATCGTTGTTTTGACTCTTTCATGTACGAATACTTTATACAATTATTCTATATTGAGAGCTTACTTGCAAAGTCGGGTTTAATTATTCCATTTCAAACTTATGTTTTCAGATTGTTGATCCAGATCTAAAACTGCTGAATATCAACGCATGGTTTCCAGGTGCACGCAATGATGCATACATCTGGAGCATATCACCAATTCGTCGAGCTATGGAAGATCATTACAATCGAGGAGAACGGAACACTTGGCTTACTGGTCAGTCTCAGTGCGTTGTTATTTGCACTGTCAAGTACAGCAAGGCTGTGTACTTTATACTCCTGCTGAAAGTGACATTTTGCTCCATAAAATAGTAAATTTGGTTTCAACAGACGAATCCTTTTGAAAACTTGTTGCCGTTTATGTATACATTAAATACATTCTTAACAATATTAATATTTATCAGGTGATGCCGGATACCCGCTAGAACCATGGCTCATGACACCCTTGGCTAATTATCCTGAAGATACTCAGCAATTTCAATACACATAGCAGCTTTGCAAGGCAAGGAACGTTGTTGAACGGTTTTTTAGTGTTTTCAAATCTGTATGGAGATGTCTGTCCTATCAGCGGGTGCTTATGTACGAACCGGCATTTGCAGCAAAAATAGTTAATGCCTGTGCAGTGCTGCATAATATGAGAATACAACATCGTTTGAATAACGAAATATTCCAAGCAGCGATAGCTGATCATCGTCAAATCGAAAACATTGATGTAGATTTTGATAATGACTTACCTCAAAGAGGACCACGCGCTGTGGCTCAGAGGATCCAACGGCAAATTATAAGGGAGAGATTCCCTCATCACCGTGACGCACAAGATATGAGAGATGAGCACGATGAATGAACTACCGTTTTTTTCTATTTTTATTGGTATACGTCAATTACTGAACTACGAATTACAGCTATCGCTATTCAATGTGTAATATTTATTGTAATAACTACTGTAACATGAAAACATGTCTAATGCGTTTGTACATATCTAAATTATAATTTGAAATTCATTGTAAAAATCCATGTGTACTTTCGTCGGCGTATGTGCGCGATGGATAGTATTGGCGGAATTGTATACAGATTTTGTGAGGGAGCGTTTTTTAAATAAAAAGCGATTTAAAATACCTTGTGATTTCTTTCCATTTTTATTATTAATATTTGGCATCAAGCTGTTTATCATATTAACGATATGACAATTTTCTCTGATGTTAAACAACTATGTACACATATACACTAAACAAGTAACTGTCAATGAACTTCTTAATACTTTAAATATAAAACCTTTATATAACCATGAAAACACTATATAGATAAAAAATGTTATTTTTTTTAAAACGTCAACACAATCTTTTATTATAAGAGCGAGCTGCGAGAATGCCTCGTCTCGAGTTTTTTACTTTCGGCCAAGGTACGAAGAATCTCGTTCCTCTCTTTGTCGTTGTCCGCAATTTTTTGCATAGTTTTAGCAAACATTTGAAAAAATAACAATTGTCAAATTTGATTCAAGTGATAAATTTGTTAGAAAAAGAATTTTTATTTGCACAATAAGCATATCAAAGACTTGTACTATTTACCTCCATGCACGAAATTTGTCGTTCAGCTAGGTCCACAAAATCTTCCCGCACATCTTGCAACTGTGTGTCCAACCTATTGGGACCTTGAAAATATAACAAAAATTGTACGCATGTTTTTGTACCTTGTAGCAATTGAATGAAGGACTATAATCATACTTACGACGCTTTATGGCGCTTGTGGTTCTTCCCTGACGACTTGAGCTCTTTTGGCGACTCAAATGTTGGTTAGATGTTGACGGTGCACATGGTGGTTTCTGCGGACTCGACGATTGACGCGGTTCGAAGAGTGCAGCTGCTTCAGCGTCTGTTGCTGTTAATGCCCTTTTTTGCTTTTTCACTGATTTGTCTGTTATCAAAGACAATTCAGTTTCGTCGGTCCCTTCCATTAGTTCGGTCAGCACGTCATAATCTTAAATGAAACGGTATATACTTTGTTCTGGCATCAAAGTAATTTCAGTTCTGAAAGCTGAAAATTTTACTAACTAGTATAATGACTGCTGTCTCTGATGTCACTGACGCTCCGCACTGTCAAGGGATTAGCACCAATCTCCAATATACCTTCGTCCCCATCTGCGAGTAGCTCAATGGCGTTAGGGTGAAATAATTAAAGCGAAACATATATCAGTTTGTCAACTTTATGGTTGAAATATCCACAAACTTTCAAGCTACGAAAGAAATAATCGTTTGAAATAAAGTAAAAATGTTGACATAGTATTTCTACTACACAACTCAACTTATTACATAGGATTTTTCAATTATTTACTCCAAGAAGGTGTAATACATCTGTCAAGAAGACTAGAGCTAAGGAGTACGAACGCTTACGGCGATCACGATCCAAAAGCGTCCACGGAAATCCAGTTATTAGTGGTTGGTGGTATCACCGCGTGCGTGTCGCTGCTCATCACCGAACCGAAATCAACTGAGCGACAAGAACGCAACCGATGCCATCCCCCATCGATGATTCCCGCTTGTCATCCATGTTGGAATAAAGCGTGTGCGGACCGTGCGGACTAACGAATTTCACGATTAATAAAAAATAATTGTGTCACGGTGTAAAATATATTTATCGTGATCTGCGGCGAAAACTATCGAGGGAGTGTTATGTATTGTCTGATGTTTATAAATAAATTTTGTTTTTTACTGCTTCCGCAACGATAAGAAAACATATCGACTGAATTTCGGTATTTCGTTATTATTTGTTATCTGTGCAACGTATAGTATCATAATATGGGAATATGATGTGTGATAATTTGTAAAACTTTTATCTGGATTCAAAAATTCTTATGAATGTTCTTGTGTCTATAAATAAATTCTGTTACTGCATCCACAACGAAGAAAAAATATTGTCTTAATTTCTTTATTTCGTTATTATTCTCTATCTGTACAGTGTATCATCAGTGTGAATATGATGTGATTCAAAATTCGTATCAATTTTCTTGTGTCTATAAATGCATTTTGTTACTTACTGCTTCCACAACAAAAAAAAACCATATTGACTTCATTTCTGTATATCGTTATTATTCTTTATCTGTACAGCATATATAATATGTGAATATGATGTGTGATCATTTGTAAAAGCTTTATCCGGATTCAAAATTCTCATGAATTTTCTTGTATCTAGAAATAAATTTTGTTTGTTACTGCTTCCGCAACGAAAAAGAAACATATTGACTTAATTTCTGTATTTAGTTGTTATTCTTTGTCTGTACAGCGTATCGTCATGTGTGATAATTTGTAGAGGTTTTGTCTAGATTCAAAATTATTATGAATTTTGTCAGAGTCATAAACTATTATCTTATCATGGGAGGACCCTTTCTAGCGTGATCTAGCGGAAAAAATTAAATCTGTCAATAAAAAAAAAATCAATTTATCTGTACAGTATATCATAATATGTGAATGTGATTTGTGATAATTTGTAAAAGTTTTGTCTTGATTCAAAATTCTTATGAATTTTCTTGTGTTTATAAATGAATTTTGTTTGTTAGTGCTTCCGCAACGAAAACAAAAATATATTGACTTCATTTCTGTATTGCGTTATTATTATTTATTTGTACAGCGTATTATAATGTGTGAATATGATGTGCGATCCTTTGTGAAAGTTTTGTTTGGATTCAAAATTCTCATGAATTTTCGTGTATCTAGAAATAAATTTTGTTTGTTACTACTTCTGCAACAGAAAAAAAACATATTGACTTAATTTGTGTATTTTGTTATTATTCTTTATTTGTATAGCGTATCATAATGAGTAATAATTTATGGAAGTTTTGTCTAGATTCAAAATTCTTATGAATTTTCTTATGTCTATAAATGAATTTTGTATGTTACTGCTTCCTCAGCGAAAAAAACATTGACTTAATTTCTGTATTTCATTATTATTCTTTATCTGTACAGAGTATCATGATGTCTTGTCATTTGTAAAAGTTTTGTCGGGATTCAAAATTCTCATGAATTTTCTTGGGTCTATAAATAAATTTTGTTTGTTACTGCTTCTGCAATGAAAAGAAACATTAACTACATTTCCGCATTTCGTTATTATTCTCCAAAACAATCTATATTATCTATATAAGACTTATATCTACCTAATATATAGAAATTTCCTGCACCAACTGGTTTCACAATTAATTTGATCAAATTACCGTTCTATATGAAGAAGCAAAGGGTGCTTTTTGCATATCGTACGGCACTGGTTCGTTCCTGATTTCAATTCGGTTCGATGGAGGGCAGCGCCACCCTTCTCATCTGGATTTCCATGGACGTTTCTTCAACACTACGTTTGTACTCCTTACCTCTAGTCTTCTTGACATCTGTATTCAAAGACGAATTATTACCTGTTCTGCTGGGAATGCATCCGGACTCTCTACTCCTTCTACGTAATCGTGACCCATTAAACCCAAAACTTTTTGGTCGCGCTGTGTTAGTTTTGGTGGAGGACCTGTCACGTTGCCTGTTGCAGCTTGATTCGCACGTATCTTTGCCACTTTTTGAGCCACCAGTGTTTTGTTGTCTCCCCACGTCTATAAAAATATTTTAGATGTATATTGTTTGGAGCTACGGAAACATCTTGATGTGAAATATTGAAATATCCCTTCCATGTGTCAACTATTTTTCAATGAGAACATAACGCTATTGACTTACGGATTTCCATGACTTCACGTCTTTTGTTCTTCCATCGGTCCACATTTTATTTAATTCGTCCGCCAACTTCTCCCATGAAGCGGACAAATCAGATTTGCCGTGCAATGTTCGAAATTTCCCTGTAGCCACATGAGGATTCTGGACAAAGTAATCAACCATAAAATCGATTTGCGATGCGGTTGCCTTTGCTTGTCTTTTCCTCACGCGTACTGCCATACACGTTTTGTTTCTAAAAGAAAATTTGAACCACGTTTAATGAATTTCATGTACTTAAGCAAATATGTACAATCTACGAATTTACGGCCAGTTGTTCTATCTTCAGGAAAATTCTACCAGCAGGTTGTAGCATCGGATAACAGACTTTTAACTATGGGATAAAATCAAATAAAATTCACCGAGAGGTAGAAAAACCGGTCCCACGGTCTTACATACAGGTCTGGAAACGACCGTGGTGGCGGTAGTCACCGTTAACGAACCCCCGTTTGTTTCCAATTTTCGCCACTACGTGGCATTGCTATCGGCGTGTACGTGTGCGACAAGGACAGAACAGCTTCCGTCCGTCTCTCTCACTCTTCTCGATGATCCGAAATGCACATTACCTTTTCGTGGGGGCAAAGGGGCAATAGAGGTAGATGAGAAAGCATTGCGGAATAAGGACGGGGGATTGTGGAAGAGAATAGAAGTGGGGCTTGTAAAAAGGGGAAGATCCTGTATGGCTGGAAGAAGACCAATATAAAAATTTAAAAAATAAATAAATATACTTACCTTTTTCGAGTGAAATGGATTTTTATTCGAATTTTATTCCGAGTTTCTTTCGATGACGAGAGTAAAAAAATACGCAACACATGGAATGTTGAATATACAAATACCTTTATTGGTTCGTCAGGTTAGAAAGCCCTGAAACAACGGTCCACCTTCGCCAGCTTTATGAATATTTTTCAAACTACAAATGCTCGTTGACACAAACAGAGGTTATGGAGAACGTTGTCATAAAAAATGGAGTAATAAATGGCACGGGGCACGGTCTAAGACAAGGCAAGGGGCGAAGGGAGAGATCACAGAAAACCGTGAGTGGGAGGTACTCGCCGATAGCAGCGACGGCAGTGGCGGCGAGCGGAATGAAAAGTGAAGCTCGTAACGGTGCCTCGCGACTCCATTGAAATCTGGCTTCGTTTCCAGACCTGTATGTAAGACCGTGACCGGTCCTAAATACGCATGTATAACCTATAATTCCACCTGTCATATTGCAATATACGTATTGTTAAATATTTGCGTTACAAATGTATTTATTTACTGCGATTGTGAAGCCATTGTCGAACGAAATAAATTCTTTAATTGTCACTGTCGAAAAATCACGCCGAAGTATATGCAATAAAGGCGCCATGGAGACTAGAGACCATGAAAGGCACAAAGAAACACGATTTGTAAACAATGCTTCCCATTCGACGATTACTAGTTATGTATGAGAAGTTACTAAAATGCCGGTGGTTCTTAATATCAACCATCGATAGATTTTGCTATTTCACGTAGTAAACGTCACTTCTGTGTAGGCTTGAAACATACCGACGACGTTAAATAACGACATTTCGTTATCACCAGTGGCGGATCTAGGGTCTGGTGGACCCGGGGCGGTCCGGAAAAAATGGGCCCCTTAAAAATGGTGTTGAACATTTTTCTAGCGAGCTAAAAATTTTTACGTTTAAAAATAATTTACGTTTATATTTTATTTATATATTGGTAATAAAGAAAATGACGAGAACAAGTATAATTGTTGATTGTAGGTACAGCTTACAATTAGACACAGATTTTACGCGCTTTTCTGGCAGCGAAGTCGGAGATGATTTCATCGAAATCAATGGCGTCAGTGATCTCGCGTTCTATTGACAATATAGAAAGGCTTGAAAGCCTCATTTGGCTCATCGTCGATCGAAGGTAGGTCTTTATAAGTTTCAATTTGGAGAAACTTCGTTCGCAAGTTGCGATACTAACTCCCATAGTCAGAAAAATCCGTAGTAGAATAGAAATGTTTGGCACCGAGTCAATGAGATCGAACCTTTGAATGAAATGCAGCAGTTCCAATGGTCCACCATCTTGTACATATACGAAATCCTTCGACAACTCCGCGAAATTCTTTAGGCGCTTTCGTTCATTCTCAAATTCTTCTGTGTTAATATCTTCCTGAACATGTTGGAGGTTAACGACAGCTTCCGTATTGAGCAAAATGGCAGGTGACAGAAACGAATATTCGTTTGCCAGTTCGTCCAGGTGTTTAAATCGTGTAATCATTTCCCGAATCACACGATCGATTGATGCCATCATTGCTCGACTTAGCTCTTCTTTGAAGCTCAAACCTGCGTCTCTGGCGTTTTCCGCGTTTTCACCAGCCATTCTCTTCTTCCTCCGGACTCGTTTCTGCGGCTCATCGGTGAGGCCATTTTCAACACACATTTGCTCAGCGTAACTGATTCCACCATCAATAAGTGCTCCCCTGTTAGTTTGCAGATATGTTGTCAAGGCATTAACTTTTTGAGCGCAGTTTCTTATATTCAGCCCTTTTTTTGAAGATAGATTTGAGTATCATTAATTTCTGTCAGAACAGTAGCCCAAAATCCAAGAAAGCCCAAGAAGGAAAACGACTGCACAGCTACGAGAAGTAAGCCAGCGTCAGATCTCGTGCTTGAGTTTTCATCGCATCCAGTGAGTTGCTCCAAAACGTCCAAGATTTTGGAGAAGTGTGTTTTTACAATTTTTACGGCATCTGCTCTAGCACTCCAGCGTGTTTCGGCGATGCGCTTAAAGCCTACTACAGTTACCGAAGTCAGAACTTCCCACCGATGTGTCGAAGCTGAGAAGAACGCGTATAAACGTTCCAAGGTACCGAAAAAAGTCACCGAATTTACTTCAGCATGAGCAGCATGCATGCCAGCAAGATTGAGACTATGGTTAGAGCAAGCGATGAACTTCGCCTTCGGGTTGATGTCGGAAATTCTATTTGCACACCTGTATGCTTGCCGCTCATCAGAGCAGCATTGTCGTATCCTTGTCCTCGAATGTTCATAACATGGAGACCATCAGCTTTGAGTTTGTCCAGAATCATTTGCGCAATGTCTTCAGCATTTTTGTTTTTCGTATCGATGAATTCAATGTACACGTACCGGAGGACATGAGACGTTTGATCAATATGCGAAAGATTTCGTGTACTATCAAACATTATTGAGTAGTACTTAGCTTGTTTTACCTCTGATATTATTGCGTTTCTGACGTGATTTCCCAACATTTAAATAAATTCGTTCTGGATTTCTTTGGAGAAATACGAATATTTGTTGGCTCCGGAGTTGAGTTTCAGAATGTGTTCCTTCAGAACTGGATCATACTTGGACATCAGCTCAACCAGCTCCAAGAAATTGCCCTTGTTTTCGCTCAACTCATCTTCTGTATGACCTCGAAAAGCTAGGTTTTGCTTCGCAAGGAATCGAATTATATTCAAAATTCTCGTCAGCGTCTCCCTCCATTTGATTTTCTCTTTCTTAATCCCTTCTTGTACTTGATCATCCAGTAACACATTTCGCTGGCATCTACTACCAAGTTCTTTCCAAATGCTGAAGTTTCGAACATGAACTAGGCTGGATTCATGATCAGCAACACGGGGATTCAGTTTCCACCAAATGTTGAACCCATCCGTGGAAGAGAATGAACTAGTGTCTTTTTCTCCCTTATCGTTGAACATTTTGCAGCAAAAGCAGTATAAAGCTGCTTTTGAAGGAGAAAAGCACATCCATGTTCTGATCATTTTTTCTCCATTAGGCATCGTCCGATAAAACCAATCTTTTGTCAAATTCCGGGTACTGCCTTTCGTGTTTTCGCCTGGACGACTTCGAGATGTGCTAGTGAACGAACTGTTAAGGTTTTGCACCGCGGCGAATCCTCGTTGGACAATGTATAACCTCATTGAGTCCGTCAGAACTGAAGGCCAGTTGCCTATATCCGTAAAATCTAGCATTTCGTTCTTGTAGTGATCGCGTTCAGTGGCAACGTTGCTTTCTCCAGATTCAATTTGAACACCACTGGCGTTTTGGGTTTGAGATTCAGCCGCTGTTTCCGCGACCTCCCACGTTGAAAAATCGACCTGTGTCTCGCTGACCGGAAAATCTTTTACAATGTCAGTGTTGTGCTTCAAAGAGCCGGCCGTAGCGACCTCCGCTTGATCTGTAGTTCGTAGAAGACTTCTACTAGAGCCTTCGGAATAGTCTACATCGATATCCTGACTAGTGGTGGTAGAATTACTTGGCTGCTGATTCAGGAACTTAAGCATCGCTCCTTGGCTCCGCCTAGCGTCTTCCTCTCTTTCCTTCTTTTTCTTTCGTTTTGCTGCTCCACTCTGATGGTGTTGTGGTAGTTGCGACATAGCTAAAACAATGAAGTTATATTACTTATTCTTTACCTATGACACAAGCTGTTTCAACAGAAACGGAAAGGCTCTACTATTATTAACTGGGTTTTAAACACACAATTCCAGTTATACAATTTTGAAATTTAGCCGGAAGGTTCTTCTACCTTGTCCAACAACAATTGAATTGGTGACTTCGAAAACCCTACATGTTTACATTTTTTTTCAGAATTGAGTTAGCACCGGTATCATAATCTATAGACATCGACCTATCGATTTGTGCAAAAAACGCTCATTTATCACTACTCTAAAGGTCAACAAAAGGCGTTTCGAAACTCACAGTTATTTAAAAAACACCACAAGTTCTTCAACTTTATTATTTGTCGTGATAGCGGCCATAGTAACACATATTTTGTGAAAATTTCAGCTGGCTACCTATTACAGTTGAAAAGATATAGGGCCTGTGACAGACAGACAGCGAAGTCTTAGTAATAGGGTTCCGTTTAGTACCCTTTGGGTAGAAATGTAACATTACATCATACGATTTAATTATAATATTTAACTAAATCCAAAAAAATAATGAAGTTACTTACCGAAAAAAAATAATGTGCACCAAAATACCAAAAAGTTCACTAACTGCACGTGTATCCCGTGACGATGTCCTAACTTTCGTCTTAGGGGGCGTACGCAAATTACGTAACGCAGTTTGGGGGGGGAGTGGAGGCGTTATGGTCTACGTACGTGGGGGAGGGCAGGGTTTGCGTTACGTCGCGATTTTGGAACTGCCAGACATAGCAAAATCTCTGCATGTTCAAGTTTTGAATTTTAAACTCGCGCGCAATTTTACCGCGGAAAGCTTTCCATGCGAGATGTCAGTTAATGGGCAAGAACTTGCACAGTAGCTTTCCGACTATCCCCAAGCACAATTTGAAAAAAAAAAATTGTTTTTTATAATCTTGACAGAACATATATTCAAAAATATGTTGGCAACATTTTTATTCACAAGTCCGAAAATTGGCGGAGTTACAGTCACTTTAGTAAAAATTGGGGAATTTGGCGTTACGTAATTTGTGTACGCCCCCATACCGAGAGTTAGGTAGTTTAGGAGTAAATGCTGAGACAGTTGGTTTTAAAAACAAAACCTTATTTATGGTGTACCGAAGAGTGGAGATTCACCCTCCGGAGTTCCTTATGAATCTGGTATACAATTTTCTTACATCTAACAATAAGAAGAGGAACACATGCCGCTTCTCTTAAACAAAATATCCAATTTTCGTTGGTAGCGGAGTCACCGGACCCAAAAGTAGCTGGAGAAAAAATACAAAAAAAGAAAAACAGGGAATATACAAAAAAGGGGAGGGATGTCCGCGTGGCTACGGAAACTACTCTCGCGACTAACGACACGTAACGAGTTCTGGGAAAAACTCCCTACAGATGTATGGTACAAACAGCGACATGGGTCGCTCTGAAAAGTCCGTTTTAATAACGGAAGCACAAGCAAATGTCGCATGGACAAAAAATTGAAAATGTGAAGGGAAAAATATATTTTCAGAAAATATATATAACCATTCACTTTTGGGAACGTGACAAGTTCGAAATGATTTTTTCTTTTTTTAAATTCATAAAACAAGCGTGCTTGGGACGTGCTATGGTGGCAGCATCTGCCCCGAGCTTTGTGTTGCCTTTCCCATACCCAGTTAAGGGACAACACCACTGTGACGGCTTCAAAAAATCGATTTTTTGAAAACCATCTAGAAAAATCTAAAATACATTTAAGATTAAGATGCCGTTGGACCCAGGTCGAAAAAATAATTATTTTCGGAGATATTGAATATTTTGTGGAGCGGTGCAGCGCTCCGTGACGCTCGGGGTCCCGCGCAGCTGCGCGCCTCAGGGTCGGCAGGTATACCGGGCTTTTCCCAGGTCCTGCGGGTCTTTCCCAGGTATTCTTTTGTCTCCCTTCACAAAAACCGACTATTGTTATAAATATAGTTTCGAAAAAAAACCATAGGTGGCGATAATTGAAAAATGTTCAAGGCAGGTATAGGGATAGCGTCATAGCGTCAGTTTGCGAATAGAAGCGACGCTACTCGTGTCTAAACGCTCCGAATCGTTTCGTTTATAAATATCGAACGCTCAGAATTATTCTTTGCACATCGAAATGGATAATCCGAAAGTGTACACGGGGAAAAAGGGAACAAAACGGAGCTATGTGACGAGGAGTCGAACGAAAATTTCGAATCGAAAACCTCCGAACCGTTATAGCTCCGAAAATAGTTCTGCAGAGTATGTGAGCACGTCGGCGAAAAAGTTAAAATCGTCGGACGATTTAGAGGTCGGTGTTACTAACGATTTCGGTTATCGTATAGTACACCTCGTCAATGCATTGGCCATTATATCGACGTTAGTGAAATGCAAAGTGTGTGATCGCGATATAAAGTTTGCTGAAAAAAGTTTGCGCGGACTCGGATTCAAAATCGAGGTCGATTGCGGCCATTGTGAAAAAGTGCAAATCCATTCGTGTCCTATGATTGACAATGCATACGAAATAAATCGTCGGATCGTATTCAGTATGCGTCTTCTTGGCGTCGGTTTGAATGGCCTGATAAAGTTTTGTGCATTTATGGACCTACCGCGCCACATATTTCAGTCTTTCTACGATCGAATCTTAAATTCGATTTCGATTGGGAATGGAAAAGTACCCACGACGATGAGTGCCAGGCGAACCATAGCGGCTCCTCCTTCCGGAAAAATGGAAGTCGACTCAGCTGTCGAAATGTTTCAACGGTCTGAAGAGCTCTATGGCATAAAATATAAATATTATATTAGTGACGGCGATTCTAAAACGTTTCTGGGCATATCGAATAGCGATCCATACGACGGTTTCGAGATAAAAAAAAGAGTGCATCGATCATGTCCAAAAACGTATGGGGACGCGCCTCCGCGAAATCGTGAAAAAACAAAAAGGATTGTCTGGCAGAAGAACGCTCGCCGGAAAGTTGATTGACGAGTTGAGCACATATTACGGCTCGGCTATTCGAAGGAACACAAGGAATATCAAACATAAAATATCCACAGATAGTGAGCCACAACATGACGATTGCCCAGAGGGAGCCGAGTCGTGGTGTTCGTGGCAGCGAAATATTACCGCTTGCGACAACGGTTGCAAGCGGTAATATTTCTGAATATCGCCATAAGCCGCCTCTTCCTGAGGAAGTATTGGAGGCAATTACGCCAGTCTTCGAAAATTTGAGCAGAGACGATTTGCTACAGCGTTGTTTGGGCGGCTTCACGCAAAACAACAACGAAAGCTACAACAAATCAGTTTGGGCAATAGCCCCTAAGTGTCAGTCCGGGAGCAAAAAAATTGTCGATATTGCAGCTGATATCGCGGTATTATTATTCAATGATGGCCTGAGAAGCCTCATGAAAGTTTTGGAGACGTTGGGGATAACTATCGGCCCAAATTGTTTCAATTTTTGCGTTGAAACCGACGCAGCGCGGATCGAGCTCGCGGAGCGCTCGCTCACAGACGCTGCAAAAGAGGCAAGAAGAGCCTCTACAAGTTCGAGAAAAGATGCTAGGGACAATGATTTGCTTCTTGAAGGCCAGCTATATGGTGCCGGCATCACTGATTAAAGGTAAACATTTTTTTTCCAATTTATCGCATAAATTAACAAACTAAAACTTTGAACGCGTTTTTCTCAAAACCACTTTTTTGAGTGCGGCACGCAGCATAACTCGACCAATTTTTATCCGATCGACTTCAAATTTGGACTGCATCAATAAAACTAAATTATCTAAAGAAGTACATAGGATTTTTTCGATATCTCAATAATAAAAAAAGTTATAGCCTATTTTCGACGAGAAATTTTGCTCGAAAATCGTCCTTTAATTTCAAAAGCGTGCCTATTTTTTAAAAATCAATATTTTTTCAAATCCCTGTGTACTTCTCTTCAAAATATCATATTATTAACGAAAACACTCGGTATTTTTTTTCAGATCGACTTTGAAGAGAGTTCTGCTGCGTGCCGCGAACCACTGCAGAGGCAACAGTACCTGACGCGAAAGCTTCTCAGCGTCACCATGGGGCGTGAAAAATTTGAAATTTTTTTTTATGTATCTTCAATAAACAACGAACAAAACAAAAAAAAATTTCGAATATCTCTTTTTTTCCTACAAAAAAAAATTTTTGAAAAATGGCAAAAAAACAGGGGGTCACAGTGGTGTTCTGCCTTAACTGGGCAGCTAACTACGTACCGTAAAAGTACCCCTCATGTGAAATGCGCCGTACCGGTACTGTTGCCACCTCGTACGTGCGTACGGCACTGGTACATTACCGGTACGCCGTACGGTACGCTGTACCGCCAATATACTAGTACAGTACCGGTACAGTAACCCCACCGTGGAGCCACCGTGTACTGCAGTACGGTGTGACTCCACGGTAGCGATACCGTGGAGGTACGAGTGCGCTGGTATCCCGTAGGCGTACATTATTGATACTGTAGCGTACGGCGTACTCCACATCTGCGGTACGCTGTACTAATGGTATGCTTGGTTAATTGGGTAGTAGAAAACCACACATCGGCATCCTATCTCACGCTACCCCCAGCTAACCAAGTATCGCAAATGCACCGCTCATGTGGAGTGCGCCGTACCGGTACTGTTGCCACCTCGTATGTGCGTACGGTACTGGTACATGACCGGTACGCCGTACGGTACGCTGTACCACCAATGTACTAGTACGGTACCGGTACAGTATCGCCACCGTGGAGCCACCGTGTACTGTAGCACGGTGTAACTCCACGGTAGCAATACCGTGGAGGTACGACTACACTGCTATCCCGTACCCGTACATTACCGGTACTGTAGGGCACGACGTACTCCACATTTGCGGTATGCTGTACTAATGGTACGCTTGGGTAACTGTGTACTTGGTCACGGTCACGGTCTTACATACAGGTCTTGCAACGAAGCTAAATTTTCGTGGTGGGGGTAGGCACTCTTATATGTTTTAATTTTCGATTCACTAGGCGCCGCTACGCGTCGCTACTAGCGAGGGGAAGTAGTTTCCCCCCTACCTCTTACCGGCGAATGGGCCAAAGGTGTTTACGTCACGCAGCCAACGGCGCATGCGTTGCGGTCAGGAGGGAAAAGGACACAAGAGCTATTTCTCTCTTCGTCGCACCACTACTTTCCCTTGCCGTCACGCACCAAGCGGCAGAAATCGGAATAAAAAGCAAAACATCTAAAGGTGCCTACCCCCACTACCGCCGTTGTCAGACCTGTATGTAAGACCGTGGTCACGGTCTTACATACCGGTCAGGGAGACTAGAGTAAAGGAGTGGACACTCCATAGGAGATAAGCAGCGAAAGACGGCCCCAAAATCCCGACTTTTAAGTGACCGCAAGGGGCGCTGCGATCGCAATTCCCCGATGTATAGTAATACTTGTAGCTAAAGGTTCTAGGCATGCGCATTAAGGAAAGTTGTCAAAATCGAGGTGTGCGTTTTTTTTGGTATTGCATGATATTTGCAAACATGTACTATACTAACATTTAGTTTTTTTCGCGAGTGTTCAGTTATATTTTTCGTTTATTATAAAACACAAAAACGATTCGTGTTTCGTAGTTGACGGAGCTAATGTGCGGAACTCTGGTTGTAGAAAGTGAGATAATGAGAATGAAAAATGTAAGATTGTTGCATGGCTGAAAAAAATGCACAGAGTTAGATTGAGCTTCAATGCATGACGTACTGGAGGATTTGCAATGTTTTCAATTTTTATTGTTCCAATAATGTTAAGAGCGATGCTGGAAGCGTTCACGCGTGCGATTAACAACGGCAGACAGAAGTGTTACAATGAAAAGTAATCAATATAATTTTGAATAATAAATTTAAATATTATAATATTATAAAATATTAATTATAATTAAATATTAATTATAATTAAATATTAATTATAATTAAATATTATAAAATATTATAATATATAATACATTATGTCTGTGTAACAATAAATGACTCTCACAATAAGTAATAATAATAATCACAAATATTCTATTGTACGAGCGTCATTTTCCAAATAATAAGTTATCACAATTACACCCATTGTTACTTTATCTATGTAATAATCTTCTATCAAATTTGAAAACGATTCACCGAACGGTTCAATAAATATTTCGTTCTCAAATTATACACATTTAACATTGCCTCTTATAAAACATTAATAACTATACACAAAACTTATTTAAAATTTGAGTTGTTATTTATAATTTTTTTACACATCATATAATACTTTATTTTCGAGCATGGATTCAATCCACAGACAACCATGTATAAGTAGCCGACGGAAAGCTAAGCAAGAGAGTATAACTATATATAAGGGAAAGCCGATTGCAGCGCCACCTACAACTCTTATTTTCCTTGATTTTGGAGCCAAATCGCTAGCACACAGTGTCCACTCCTTTACTCTAGTCTCCCTGATACAGGTCTTGAAACTCGCTCAGAATGTCAGCGGTGGGGGATGGCCTCTTATTGAAACACCGACTGTTTCAACTCGTGACCACGAGGATCGCTGCTATAGAGTGATGCAGGCTGTGTGAGAGAGACGGAAATAGATTTCTAAAGTAAACAAAACCCAAACATAACCGCTTATTCGCGCGACCACACGCGACGCGCTCTACTTGTAAACTTGTAAAAACGGTGATATTGAAAAAAAATCTATTTTTTTAAGGACAATAAAACCTGCAGTGTATGGAATGATTGAAATTATTTTTTTCGCGATGGAGCCGGGAACCTGAAAAAAATGAAAAATTATTGGGATCATTACAATAAATACTTTCCACGCTGGAAAATTATTTAATTTTATCCTACTCGAGAGTCCTTCGCTTAAAGGTCGGAAGAGGTGTTGTTTTTAATTTACCAACGCAAACCGTTTCGGAAACTGCAAAGTAGAGGTAATTGAAAATGTTTCTTGGGACATGCATTAAAATTTTTCGAAGAGGAAATAAAGAATTGCAAAAGAAGCACTGTTTTTTAAATATGTGTTTCATTTTCAAGAAATACATCCTGCAAGTGTTTCGGTTTGGATTCCACTTCGGTCTGGAATAGTTGCCACTTATTTTCCGGTCAATTTAAACAATGCGTAAAGCCTATTTGTTTTATAAAAGCTAAAACATGTTTTTAAAAAACCGAGCGCACAGGGATCGAACCCCTGAAAGCAGCATTACGGAGCTTGCATCGAACCCCTCGTGCAACACGAGCTGACATTGACATCTATATAAAAAACATTCATATTCATTGTACCCACTTGGATAACTATAGTCTTTTGGTTTTTTTCAGGTTTACGATAAAGTTACTTTTAATTGAATTTAGGTCCATCATGCATTTTTGACATTGATAACATAATTTGCCTTCACCAGCCAATTGTACAGCTAGGTTAGGTTCCTATGAGTCAACAATCGACTTCCATCTCTCTCGCACAGCCTGCATCACTCTATCGCAGTGACACTCGTGGTCACTAGGCGAAACGGCCGGTGCTTCAATCCGAGGACATACCCCCACCACCAGAGTTTTAAGGCCAGCCCAGCTAACCACGTACCGCAAATGCACCGCTCATGTGAGTGCGCCGTACTGGTATGGTAGGCCACCTCGTACGCACGTAAACAGTATGGTTGGCCACCTCGTACGCACGTACGAGGTGGCAACAATACTGCAACGGTACTGCTACATTACCGGTACGCCGTACGGTACGCTGTACCGCCAATTTACTAGTATGATACCGGTACAGTATCGCCACCGTGGTGCCACCGTGCACTGCAGTACGGTGTAAGGGTGCGACCTCACGGAGACGCTCGACGCTGGTTTGTGGCGTCATATCGGGTCACGTGACCCTATTTCGAATTTCCCCCGCGGCCCCAAACTGTAGCGTCAAGATGGCTGCTTACAGAAAATCGATTTTCTAACCTCTTTCAGTAGCAGTCTTGGTGTGGTCGTGACAGTGTTGAAGTGAAAGAAATACGAGCGAATAAAAGTTGAAATATAATAAAAAGTGTTTTTTTTTCGGAAATCGGCGCGATGCCATTTGTGTACAGATATCAGAAGTGGGTGAATCAGTGCCAAGAGATGGCTCACAGAACACGTGTCACTTATTGTTTGTAAATTTGGACGCTCTCCTGTCGCAGCGACAAAGCTCAAATAGTTTCAGCTTTGTCGCTACTTGTCACGTGACCCGATATGACGCCACAAACCAGCGTCGAGCGTCTCCGTGAGGTCGCACCCTAACTCCACGGCAGCGATACCGTGGAGGTTACGCTGCTATCCCGTACCCGTACATTACCGGTACTGTAGAGCACGGCATACTCCATGTACCAGTACCGTACGCACGTACGAGGTGGCAACAGTACCGGTACGGCGCACTCCACATGAGCGGTACATTTGCGGTACGTAGTTAGCTGGGGGTGTATGTAAGACCGTCCCAGTTAACCAAGCGTACCATTAGTACAGCGTACTGCAAATGTGGAGTACGCTGTACCCTACACTACCGGTAATGTACAGGTACGGGATACCAGCATAGCCGTACCTCCACAGTACCGCTACCGTGGAGTTACACGGTACTGTAGTACGCGGTGGCTCCACGGTGGCTATACTATGCCGGTACCGTACTGGTACATTGGCGGTACATCGTACCGGTACGGTGTACCAGTAATGTACTAGTACCGTACGCACGTACGAGGTGGTAACAGTACCAGTACGGCGCGCTCCACACGAGCGGTACATTTGCGGTACGTGGTCAGCTGGGGTGTACTTGGTAATCTCGAGCTCATCGACGCTCGGTACAACAGCTGAGAAAGGTAGTAACTCAATTGAGACGATCACGTATAGATGTGTCGCCGCGCGGGGCTATTGGAGGGGATGATGATGGACACCCTAAACTGTCCATCTGTCCAATATATATATATATATATATATATATATATATATATATATATATATATATAATGGAATAAATGGAATGGCTAATGGAATATATATGTGTGTGTATATATATATATATATATATATATATATATATATATATATATATATATATATATATATTCCATTAGCAGAATATTCACAGCTTTATCAGTTTTTCAGACCCGACAAGGTATCAGAGGAAAAAACTACTCGATCAAAAGTGGGACACCGGTTGAGCAAAGAACCAGCGAGAGAGAAGAAGGGGGGAGGAGATAAGCGTAGTTGTACATGAATATGGATAGAACTCTATCATGAGGACCGTCGTGCGAGGCGACAACGTCGTCTATAAATATAAATGTAAATTGTCCATAAATACACTTCCGAAATTCGGCCAGGGTATAAGAGCTAAAAAGGAGGGGGGGAACTAGAGCGGAATCGGAAAAAATATATTCTGCTTGATTTGGCTTATATCAAGCCGTCAAGCTTCATGATTCTCTATAATCGAGGTCGCACGGACAATACGACAAAGTTGGCGGGGAGGACGAGCGAAGGCTAGCAAATGCTAACCGCAAGCCCTAGTCTACCGGTGCGTGGCAACCGAGCGCGCTCGGGAGGGCAGGGTTGTGATCGGTTCGGCCGCGTATGGCGCGGGGGCGCGACACTCGTCGACAGCTTGCCACGGGCCGGGCGGGCGGTATAGTGGACTCGAACCGTCGTACAACGGTCAGTTCGGTGAAGCGCGCACAAGAGAGAGGGAGAAGCGAAGTGAGCGAGAGAGAGAGAGAGAGTGAGTGGGAAGGATCGAGATTGTTGCGAGGGGAAACATTCTTTTGCCATATTCTCGAGGATTTTGGATTGTGTTGAAAGAAATATCAGGTTCTCGAGTGGGTGAAGAGGGTTTAGGAGATTTCAAATCCACACGCAATAAATTCGTGTTCCATCCCGTCGCCCCTTCCACTACCCGTGGAGCCCCCCACCTTTCCGGACGGCGAGTGGCCAACGGGGTGAGGGGGTCCCGCCAAACAGACATCGGGAAAGATCGGGCCGTGGTGTAAAACGTGCACGCGCAGCTGTCATCGGCCACTCCACGCACGCGCGGGCGGGGAAGAAAACGCTTGGACGAAAACAATTTGGATTCATCAACGCGAGGTCGTAACTTCGACGACCCCCGAGTGTCGTTTGTGCGCGTGTTTTGACTCCCGGGGTTAAACGAATTAATAATCCCAGCGCCCGGCAGTGACGATTTATTCACCTCGCGCCAACGGCCATTGTTTACGAGCCAACAAAAAGATCATGCAGAAACTCGCATAGTGTGAGTGGGTTCGTTTGGGATTTTTTTGTAGTTGCTGTTTCGAATTTCTACGGATCGTAACTTTTTTATTGTAATGCGCGTTCACGCTCGTTCTGAGCTTGAGCGCTGAGAGAACTCGTTGCATTCTTTGGTCGTGTATTTCTCATTTTTTGTTACCAATTTAATATTGAACTCTACGCACGCGCTTTCTGACTAGTGACTCAAGAATGTGATAATCGGTATACTCATCGCGACGTCAATGTCAGTGTGCTCGGTCGGCAAGGACGCGTCGGGACTTCCCCCGAGTTCGATGAATTGCACGGTGGTTCGGGATGTTGAGGGGAGCAGTCAAAGTTAAGGGTTCGTTTTGCGTCCGTAACGATCGCGTCCGATCTTTGCGGCCTCTCTTTCTCTCTCTCGTTCTGCCGTCTTCCGCTAGCTAGGCATTTAAATTCCGTACTAAGCTTCCGCAAAATTGTAAAAAATAAGTGTTGCACTCAAGCTGGTGTCGGTCGCCTTCCTTAATCCGTTTTCGATATTAACGGATCTGCGTTGCGTAGGCTCGTTGTCCAAAAAAAACTTTTAAGGAAATATTGGGATGACGAGGTCGGGATTTTACACACGATTGATACGTAGCCTTGTCAAGTTTAAGTTTTTATTTTATAGAAAAGTATTGATAAACAATGCAGTTATTATTATTTAAAGAAACGGTCGCCGTTTCCGCATGGCCGATCGGTGTAGATGCTTCCGGCAACGAGGCCCGTCTGAAATGAAAACTTAAACAATTTACTTTTAGTATGATAATACAACTTTCCTATAACCGGATAGTCTTTTGAAATTTGAAAAATGACTATAATGATGAAGCGTAGAAAAAATGTTCCATTTTCAGCAGAAAAAACGATCAACTTTAATCATTTGTTATTAACACCTGGATAAACATATGAAAAAATCATCCGGTCCTAGGATAGACAACGTTATAAACTATGTTGTGTCCGAATTTCAAGTGAATCGGACGAATTATAAGATACAACTGTTTCATGAAGCAAAGTTTCGAGAAAAAGGGAAAAGCGTAAGTCGCGGCGAAGCCTTTGAATTTTCTGACCCCAACCACCGAAGTTCCGTCCGTCAAAATGGTCTCAACCATTTGAAATGGCAAACGTGCTTCGCAAGCTGTAACTATACAATTAAGACACCCAGATTCATGTTTGCATACACGAAATTGCAATACGATCACATTCCGTAGCGCAATAGTCGGTGATGTTAGACACCGCATTGAGTTTCGCAAAAAAATAAAACCGATTGTGCGAACTCGAAATGCGCAGATTACTTCCCTGTCGTTTTATTCGCCAGAGGCCATTTAGTAGCCAAATTTACCAACAAAGAAGCGCAGTTTCCTTTCTCTCCTACCGTTGATAAAACAGACGAAATGGGGATTGTTCCCCTGGCGGGTTCAAACCACGGCCTTAAGAGGGAATGGCACCTCATCGCGGTCGGTATGGTAGAACAATTATAGATTCCCAAAAATCTCTGAAACGGATCTTCAGATCCCGTCGAAACTTTGCCAAACGACGTCAAATGAATAGACGAACAGCTGTCTTCCCCTCAAATTTTCTGAATTTGAGAAAAAAAACTAGATTGGCTTATGATAAGCCAATCTACATTTTTTTCTCAAATTCAGAAAATTTGAGGGGAAGACAGCTGTTCGTCTATTCATTTGACGTCGTTTGGCAAAGTTTCGACGGGATCTGAAGATCCGTTTCAGAGATTTTTGGGTATCTATAATTGTTCTACCATACCGACCGCGATAAGGTGTCATTCCGTCTTAACAGGACTTGAAACGGTTGCGATTTTCATTGGTGGGGGTAGGCACGCTTGGTGTTTAAAGCACTGCTGTCGAGGGGTGTCCATCCCTTGGCCCCTTACGGGGTTAGGCCACAGTAACGAGCATGTGCGAATTTAACAGTTTTTTTTTCGTATGGAAAATTATTTACTCACAAAATTTATGACATATCTATTTAGTATGAATATCAAGCTGTTAGAAAATATCTATATATTTTTTTTCGGTGTACAACATGGCTGACTACTAATATTTTCTTTTGTTATCTTTTTTAGGCGCTCCGCAGCGTGACATTTAACATCCACAATTTTTTACCTAGGACAAAAGACAAAAATTCTCGTCAATCTACATTAGAATACCTAGAGAAGTAAGTACGGAATTTAAAAAAATATTCTTTTATTCAAAAGTTGTACGAATACCTACGAATACCTACAATGAATTTTCAGTGAAAAATTTCGTATAAAACTGCTCATAAAATGAAAAGTTTTCGATTAATCAGAAATTCCCTACGTACTTCTCTGCGAAATGCAACTAGGAACATAACTTTTAAATTTGAAGTAAATCGAGTGAAAATTGTTGAAGTTATTTGTCACGCCAATTGGAAAAAAGCTGTCTCGAGAAAAACGCGTTTAAAGTTTTACATATGCCTCTGGCCGTGCCGGAGGTGGGCTTGCGTTAGATGCTCGAAGTTGGTGAAAAGAATGACTTGCTATAAATCGAATAGTAGCTTATTCTAATGATGTTTTAGTGTGAAAGGAAAGTACTTATTGTTAGCGATATTTTTTTTGCAATCCGTCGTATTCGTTTGTAGTTCGAGAGTTCAGCTTAGGAGATTCCTATATTCCATCTCTGTCGGAAACGACCACGGTCTTACATACAGGTCTGGAAACGAAGCCAGATTTCAATAATGCTGTGAGGCACCGTTACGAAATCCACTTTTTATTCTGCTCGCCGCCACATGCATCGCTGCCATAGGCGGGTGCCTCCCACCCACGGTCTTCCGTGATCTAACCCTTCCCCATTATTGTTTCCCGTCTTGTCATGGGAGAGATAACTTCGCTCCGTGTAAAATCTCATGCCCTTAAGATCGTGTTAACGAGATTTACATTTAGTTACACGAAAGTGTAGATAATATTATTGCAGATAGGGAAGAGGATTTGGTGCTTGAGTGTTTACCAAAAACTCGTCGACTAAATGTAACAAAAGATTGATTAAAAACAGTATTTAAACTATCTGAATTACTAAACACTTTTGTTACCTGAATATGAAAAAAATCTTGTGCAAGAGTCGAATCCTGAAGTTTGGGTTACAAAACTTGGCGCTAACCATTTAGCCAAACTGTGACTTCATAATTTGAAATAAAGATCGTTTATGTTTATTACAGCTACTTGGGTTCCACGGAATTCTTATATGACACGCAGGTGAGCTCAATTGCGACGATGCCTATCAATCATTTAGGTCTTATTCATTTCGGTTTTATTTTTTAATTTGGTTTTTTAAAATTCGTATCCCTGTCAAATATGTGATAAAATGCGTAGGGGGCATGGTCGACGGCGCATGCGCCGAGAGTGAGAGGTACAGAAAGAAGCTAGTCCGTCCTTGTCGCACACCCTTTGCAGGTATGCCACGTAGTGGTGAAAAATGTAAAGGAAAGTGGTCCGGCTTAGCGTGCTTATCATATCGTGGCCTTTTTCATACCTGGATATAAGACCGTGCACACGACACCCCCATATTGAGCGAACCTTGCGGCGTAAATCGGAATTAACGAACCTTGGACACTACCCAGGTAGCATAAATGTTCAATTGACGCGGTTAAGTTACCATTTTGTGGCGAAAAATGTAAAGGAAAGTGGTCCGGCTTAGCGTGCTTATCATATCGAGGCCGTTTCCATACCTGGGTATAAGACCGTGCACACGACACCCCCATATTGAGCGAACTTTGTGGCGTAAATCGGAATTTACGAACCTTAGACACTACCCAGGTAGCATAAATGTCCAATTGACGCGGTTGAGTTACCATTTTCAGGTTATCTTTAAGACATTACCGCAAGATAACTATTCCATATCTTTCGAACGACATCCCGTTTAATGTTGTCGTGAATTTATCTTTTTATATCTTTTGGCGGTGAAAACGAATATCTGTAAGGTATCCAATTGATGACTATTTTCAGGTATCAAAAAGTTATCTGTCTGCTGTATCTAATTAAACGTTGTCCGAATGATATCCTAAAGACTAATCACATAAGATGTCTTTTTCATGACATCGTTCCGACATCGGTAATATGCTGTCTTTTGACGTATTTGGAATTGGTGGGAGATAGTGGAAAGGCATCCAAATGTTGTCCGAAAGATGAGATATAATTAATTTTAGGAACATATAATTAATTTTAGGAAAAAAGAGGTGCTTGAACATATACTTGTGAGTATTTATGCCTCTGTGAGCAGACATATATATACACACACTTAATATTCTTTCTTTATATTCTAAGAGCGCCAAGTTTATTTTTAAGTTTATTCAAGGGATCGTTCGGAGCGCTCGGTTTTGTCTACAGCGGACTTGAAAATTGAAGTAAGTACACTTTCTTTTTCTGCTTTCTATATCAACGTATAATTTAATATTTTATTGTTTCAATATTTTGTAAAATCATTCGCTGTAAAGACGTCATCATACGTTGAATACAATTATCATAATATTTGTTCATTATCTTTTTCAGATGTCGTACTAAGCTCATTCCGCGACGCCAAAGCCAAGGACATTGAAAATAGTGTCGTGGACTGGTTTGCCATGGGGGCGACCGGCTAAAGACTACGCAACTGGCAGCTGACGGAAGGTGTCCCCGTAACGACGATGAAAAACCATGAATGTATTTTTTAGTAATATTAAATGACATTTCATTTTTAATTAACTAGCTAACATTTAATCGACGATCCCCTTGAAAACTGAAACAACACTATCTTATCTATCTTCTTATCAAAATCAACTTATTAGTAGTCTAGAATATTCAACATAGCCCGCTATTACCTATTATTGGTTATTACATGGTAAACATCGTTAAGGCGGGATATACATTTAGACAGGAAAAAAATAAGCAATATTGAGGGATTTTTAAAACTAGGAAATCATTATTCTACAATTATCATACCTTAGGTATACTTTAATAGTATATTTAAGTATACGAAACCATTTTTTATTAATTGATCATCATAATGGCGGAGCTGTGGCAGAGTGTTACAGCAAGGTCGCCGCGGGAGTTGCGAATCGGCGTGCAGTCTAGCTTCCCGTAAACTTTGATTTGCAAAAAGTTCAAATATTTTCAGTTAGAACAGGTATAGTTTCTATGTGACGGTAATTAAAATTAAGAAAATGCAAATTTAAAAAAATGGCAAGCATTTACAAAAAAAAATCAATATTTCACGCAACATGGATGTAAAATGTGGATTAAAAAAAATAGTTTTTTTTTTCCAATATTTCAAAAACAATTCCCGTCAAGTAGAAGGTACCAATATTATCAATATTTCTATCAAGTCTCAACTCGATCAGCTTAATAGTTTTTGAGTAATCCTGCATGCCAATTTCGATAATGCAGTTTTGAGAAAAACGCATTTGAAGTTTATGCCCGCTCCGAATCCGAGCGGTGAGGCACAAAGTTGACGGGCTGTAATGGTTGAAGTTTTTCGAAATTCGCTTTGAAACTTTGGGAAAATGTTCTACATGTATAGTTCTATCGTTTAAAGAAGAAAAAAGAAGAAGTTATTTTTTATCGTTGTAAATGAATATAACAAAAAATAGGTAATGTCAGGCTATGTTATATATCCTAGACTAGTACTAAGTTGGTTTTGATAAAGAAATGGGTATTGCCAATAAACAGATATCCATTCGATAGCACTTTTTGATACCGTTTGGATGTCGTTTTGTCAACTTTATGGGTGTCTTTTGGACAACTTTTAGATGCCTGTGGCATCTTGGCATTCCCATGCCTTTAAAAGGATATCTTTCGGATATATCGATTGGATAACTTTACGCTAACGTACCGACGACTAATAAAAGTTAACCTCTGGTTGTCAATTTGTCAACCATTAAAAGTTGCCGTATAGTTAACTAATTGGATACAAATGAGTTATCCGCGAAGCGGTCATTAGTCATACTATTTGTAATTCAAACTGGTATCTCTTTGGACAACCAAAAAGTTATCGGTATCCGTTTGAGGATATCTTTCGGATACCATATAGATAACATTTTGCTCCCTGGGTAACCCAGCCTATCCCCAACACCGCCGTTTCACGACTTGTATGTAAGACCGTGATTCAAACTTCGCCACCTTCGCTTCCAGATGCAGTGGCTGACGGTAATGATGTGTCTGTACGCGGGAGTCGCTAGCGGACGTACAGAGGAGGATCAGTCTTCCGGTTCGGGTGGGATGAATGGAATAATGTCCGTGTTGCCGGAGAGATGCTTCTACGAGGAGAGCTCCTCCTGCCCCTCGACAACGAACGGCGCGTGTCCCTGCAAGCGGATTCTCTTGTCGCACAGCAGTCCCGACACGAATGCGGTCCTGTGCTGCAATCTAGGTGCTCGAAGCTTCGAGTCCGGTCTCGCTTGCGCCAGTGAGCACTCTTGTAGTTTCTTTGCGCAATCACTTGAAGCATCAATGCTTAAGGGGGGACATACCGTTAGGCGAGGAAAGAATAGCTGATTTTCATAATTTTTTTAAAATGGAAAGATTTCTTTACCATTTTTTAGACTTAGGGTATGTTTAGTTACTACTTTTTACTACTTTTTACTACTAGAAAAAATTGCTGATTTTCATGATTTTTTTTTAAAGTAAAGATTTTTTCACAACTTTTTAGACTTAGGGTAATGCTTTATTACTACTTTTGGCTGTCATGTGATATTTTTTTTATTAATCTTTAAAAATGACGGAGGTATGGAACGGTCTTGTAAACGGGTTGCGGCGGATGTATCGAGACGACGTGAACCGTAGCGTCGCCAGGAGTAATCTGAAAAAAAACCGACGAAGATTTTTCTTCCATTTAGGCCATGTGTTACACCGACCAAGCGGCCATGAGTGCAAGTGAAGTAGCTGATTCGCAGAGTCCCAGTGTTCTCCGAGACGGCGGGTATTTCGGAAAAAAGAAAAAAAACTTCTTCCTCTTTGTTGAACGACAAACAACACGATTCTCTTCGTACGCCCGAAATCTGATTCGTCTAGGAGAAAACTTGGCCGTAGGCTTTTTACCGACCGGAAGTGGTGCCATATACACCAAGAAAGAGTGAGACATGTTGATAAACGATAAAATTGAACCTTTGAGACAAAAAGATTGAATTTTCCACAAAAATGGTTACATTTAGCAATAAAAACTTTTTTATTTTCAAGAACATTTAGGGTCATGGTTTCAACAACAAGGTTAGAAAGATTTATACCGAATTTTATCAGAATCAGTCGATTAGTTTTTTTTAGCTATACGTCATGCCAGATTGAAAATGCAGTTTAGAAGACCGTGCCATACCTGCGCTATTTTTTACGGCGAATAAAAAAAAATACAATGTAACAGCCAAAAGTAGTAATGAAACATACCCTAAGTCTAAAAAATGGTGAAGAAACCTTTCCTTTTTAAAAAAATAATGAAAATCAGAAAATTGTTTCCTCGCCTAAAGGTATCTTCCCACTTAAGGCCGTATTCTAGTGTAAACAGCCATTTTTAAGGTTCTTTTTGGGGAATAAAATGCAGAGAAGCAGCTAAATCTACAGTGTTAGTATTATTAGGAGTACAACTTTGCAGTGACCGTTTTACTTAGAGAGCCACTGCGGCCGAAGTAGTGGCCCTAGCTCAATAAAAAAGTGGCATTTTAAACTAGAGGCTCTGCCAATGTAAACAATTTAAAAAAGCTAACGCATACGTGTATGCATTATAAAGTGATTGGCACTCAAACATGGCAACCTACGAGCCGAATTCTCAGCATTTGCGGGAACTGCTCCAAAGACAACAAAGGAAGGGATTTTTGCACCGGATTGTGACTGGAGATGAAAAGTGGGTTTACTACGATAATCCTAAACGCCGAAAATCATGGGGACTGTCTGGTCATATTCCGTCATCGACGCCCAAACCGAATATTCACGGATCCAAAGTGATGCTGTGTATCTGGTGGGACCAGCTGGGCGTTGTGTACTATGAGCTGCTCAAACCATCCGAAACCATCACAGGGGAACTCTACCGACGTCAGTTGATGCGCTTAAGTAAGGCACTCAAAGAGAAACGGCCACAATTCAACGAAAGACATGACAAGGTGATACTGCAGCATGACAATGCCCGACCCCATGTTGCAAATGTCGTGAAAAAGTACTTGGAAACGCTGAAATGGGAGGTTTTATCCCACCCGCCGTACTATCCAGACATTGCCCCTTCCGACTATCACTTGTTCCGGTCAATGGCACACGATTTGGCTGACCAGCACTTCGGTACTTACGAAGAAGTAAAAAATTGGGTCGATTCCTGGATTGCCTCCAAGGACCAAGACTTTTATCGACGCGGGATTCGAATGCTACCTGAAAGATGGGCCGAGGTCGTAGCTAGCGACGGGCAGTACTTTGATTAAAAAATATGTAGCCACTTTTTTATAATAAAGCCTTAAATTTTTGAAAAAAACGGTCACTGCAAAGTTGTACTCCCAATACATCGTTATATTTATACATGTTTGAAGTAACATGTTAAGTTTTAGAAAGCTTATTATTCGAAATTGTACATGATGTTTGATGTTGCGCCTTGTGATTGCGGCCATCCTTGTCAGCTGAAATGAACCATTTTTTAAATTCTTTTCTCCACTAATGTGGTTATCGTTCGGACCTAGAATTTTAAAAATTATGAAATGGCGCCGTTTGAAAAGGAGCAGGGTGAGCTGGTATAAGAGTACGAAGGCGATAAGAGTACGCAGTTATGCCAATGACGAAACGATTTGCTAATTGAAGCAAACTTCTGTTGTGTTTAGACCGCCTCACAGGGTAAGGGTTTCTGACAAAAAAATTTAAAGTGAAATAAAACCGAAAACCTAGGTAAGTTTGATGTTTTGTTTGCAATTTCTTATTTATATTTGACATTTTCGAAGCATTACAAGTACGAAACACAATTTACTTTCTTCAAAAACAACTATTAATTTCGTACGCCGGTTTACGAAGGTTATTGTTCAAAATGGAAGTAATTTCGCATCTCATCAATAAATGGCAGTAACAGTCATGTTTGTTTAAAATGTGATGGAATAAGAATACGCCGTGCTTGGGTGTGTAGGAGTACGCGCGTACTCTTATACGACTGTTGACAATTTTTTTTACAAGTATTAAAAGTATACAAAAAGTATATATTCATATATATATAGATTCGTTCATTCCAAATGTACAACTTTCGCTTTTTACAATACCCCTCCTCTTTCCACTTTTTCATTACATGTATTCTTAATTTAGCGCCACTTAAATACTACTTATGGTCTAAATAATAAATTCTAATCGATGCCCCCCCCCCCCTCTTTCTCGTTGCTTTTATTCCTCCTTTCCGGCTCCCCCCCTTTTCAGCCTTGCGAGCGCCTTCAAATATTCGCAAATCCCCAGCATCGGTTCCCCCCTTAAAGTTTGTTTGGTCCACTCCTCTAACTTCTCGCCTTCCCTTCCTCCTCTCCAGTCATCTACCCCCTAACCCATTCTGCTCTTATCTCTCTTCTCGCCAACTCGCATTTCCACATGTGTGCCAAATTTTCGACTTCCTCTCCGCAAATTCTACATGACCAGCTGTCATATCCCTTTTTCGCAACTTTGCATACGTTTCCGCATCGCAGTCTAGCCCACTGCTCCTTCTTTTCCCCCCTATCTGTTTAACATCCCAATACTTCTCTCTCTCAATCTCTACCTTTGTATCCTTATACCAGGAGCAGAAGGATGACCTATCCACTTTGATGCAGTCCCCTTGCACGTCCTGATCTTTTCCCCTGCTCACCCCTTCGCTCAGGCATCTCTCGACTCTCTCCCTACTCCCCGCTCCTGGCCACACCAGATCGACGACTCTTCCATCACCTACTTTGCTCACCGCCTTGTTAAACTCCCTCCCCCACCTTGACGGATGCCCGTTTAAAACACTTCTGACTAATATATATATACATACATACATACTATAGACTAATATATATATATATATATATATATATATATATATATATATATATATATATATATATATATATATGGGACATTCTACGCCATTTCACCTAGCCCATGACCTCGACCATTTTTGCGCTACCCGATTTTTTTTTGTAAAATTGTAGCCCATGAAAGGAATATCCACACCAATTTTTCAATTTTTATCCCTTCTCTTGTAAGAGTTATAATATTCCAAAAAATGTCGATTTCTTTCTGAAAAAATATTTACTTTAGAAGACTTTTATCATTTTCATCTGCAATAATGGTATTAATGATTTTGTAATTTCCAATTCGGCTTCGTGAGGCCTAAAACGGTTTATTTTTAATTTGTGCAAAATTGAACGAAAAAAATTATTTTGAATAATAAAACTTTCTTTTTGTTAAATTCAGCACAAATAAAAAATAAACCGTTTCAGGCCTGACGAAGCCGAATTGGAAATCACAAAATCATTAATAGCATTATTGGAGATAAAAATGATAAAAGTCTTTCTGAAAAAAATATTTTTTCAGAACAAAATCGACATTTTTTGGAAAATTATAACTCCTAAAAGAGAAGGGACCCCCGTGCGTACTCTTGAAAGCCCGTAAGACTAAGTGTTCAAATCCCGTTTCATGTTTAAAAAGATAGTTATTTTAAAAAATTAGGATTCCTAGTTGTCGCTCATAATTTAAATAGAATACTAGATATTCTTTCAATTAAAACAAAAACTAACTCGTAAAATGTATTTGTCGGTTTTTTCACCGCTTTGAAGCTTAGGCGCGTACCCCTATACCAACTTATCCTGCTCTGATTTTTATAATAAAATGTTCACTGTTCGCGGCCTGGAAAAATAGTAATTATAAAGCAATCAATAAGATGGATGGCCAAACGATAACCATATTCGTAAAGAATAGATTTTTTTAAATGGTTATTTCACATGTGAAGGGCCGTCGCAATCACAATGCCCGACGATAAAAAATTGTCGCAACATAATCTGCGTAACGTTGCAATTTCGAATAAAATGCTTTGAAATTTGTTTAGATGTTACTTCAAATATGTATAAATATAACTGTGAAATAATAACACTGTAGATTTAACCGTTTCTGTAATTTAATTCCCAAAAAATTACCTTGGAAGTGGCTGTTCACATTCTAGTGTGTACAACCATTTTCAAGGTGACTTTTTGGCCATATTCTAATACAGCCTTAACTGATGTGCAGTTATTCCATCTAGTCAACGTGGCGATAACTCTATGCCCCATACCAATCTGTTGATGTAACGTAACCGAAATAATTTTCATAAAAAATGAGAGGGTTCCATATTGCAGGGATAACTTGACGGATAACCCCGCACTCGATGATGGGGTGCGAGCAAAAAAATTCGCCAATTTTACATACAGCGGAAAATCCCTAGTGATTTTTTTGGGAAGACTTTGCTACATGTTATTTGAGATCCCCATCTGAAGCAGCAACTAGCAAAGTTTGATGCATATAGACTGAAAACTGTAGAAAGGTGAGAGCCTGCAACGCACAGACGGTCATGAAGTTATAATCGTTCTTTGTTTGACTATGGAATCCCACAAAGTACTTTTACGAGTTAGCACCTTAAAGTATGAGCACCCAAGAAAATGTACACTTCTTACAAGGGGACCTTGCCAGGTACGCAATCGATTTCGAGACGTCCTTTCGGGGTAGTGTAGGGTTCAGTCCCAAGTGTCACCCCCTTCTACCGTTCACCCTGGTGGACCCTCGTTTTCACAAAATCGACCAAACAAAATTTGTATGGTGATTTTTGAACTTCGAAAATAACAAGAATTTTTAAAGCGGCGCGTTAGCCTAGCGGTCTTCGGCTAGTACGCTGCTGGTTTTGGGTTCGTGGGTTCGAGTTCTACTACCGCGATTTCTTTTTCTCAATCGAAATGCTTGTAAACGTTATTTTTATTTATTTACTTTAATTTAAATCCAACTTTTTTATATTGCGTTTAGAATTCTTGCCCGCGTGATTGTAATCACCGTTTCAAAAATGTTGTATATCCAATTTTCTTTCTTATATTCTTGATCTAGTTTGAAATTATTGCTCGTTTTTTAATTGTTCTTGTATATTTTCTTTGTTTAAATTACTTTTCTTCTATTATTTGATATTTTCGTCTGTAATAATAGAATTATTATTTTATTTATGCTTTTCATGTGAATTTGGTTGGTGTTCTACGATCCCTTTTTTGTTTACACCGTGTTTAAACTCTGTTTTTCAATTCCTCATATTAACAATAATAGAAGTTAATAGAAACAATTAAAAAAGGGAGCAATAATTACAAACTAGACGAAGAATATAAGAAAAAAAATTGGATACACAACATTTTGGAAACATTGATTACAATCACGCGGACAAGGATTCTAAACGCAATATAAAAAAGTTGGATTTAAATTAATGTAAATAAATACAAATAATGTTAACAAGCATTTTGATGGAGAAAAAATAGCGATAGCAGGACTCAAACCCACGAACCAAAAACCAGCAGCACACTAGCCGAAGACCGTTAGACTAACGCTCCGCTCAAAAAGTTCTTGTTATTTTCGAGGTTCAAAAATCGTGACACATTTTGTTTGGTCGATTTCGCAAAAACGCGGGCCCACCAGGGTGAACGGTGGCAGGGGGTGACACTTGGGACCGAACCCTTACACTAAAGGACGTTCTTACCCTGAAAGGACGTTCCGAAATCGATTGCGTGCATGGCAACGTCGCCTTGTTTGTGCTCATTTAAGTGCTCAGTGAAGAATGTTTCATAGGATCCATGCATGCAAATACAGATACCTGCATAGCGAAAGCGAATTTATATTTATCACGAACAATATTAAGTCTATTAAAAGAATAAGCCAAGTGCAATTCGTTGCCGAACCTCGTAATCCTTCAGACTTTCCGGCAAACGTCTCATACCTTCACATAAGGAACACGACTTTGGATACTTTCAACGCGAGCGAGGTGAGATGGCGCAGGCTAAAGACCCTCGCGATCACGGACGGTCGTATAAGTCGTATAAGGGGACAATTCCTGAGGATGACACCGACCCACTGTGTCAATCTTTCCAACAACGGCCTCCTGGAGGTCGAGAACAACTCGTTTACCAGGCTGGCGCAGCTCGCGACCCTCGACCTCTCCTACAACAACATCACCCACCTGCCCGCTCTAAACAGCGTGAACGGCCGTGAATTCTGGCTCGACATTTCTGGTGAGTAATCACTCGCGTGCCTTTTCGATAATTTTTTTTTCTTAACTAGGGTAAAACAACCCACCGCTTCGAGTCTCCCACACTCCGGAGCCTAATGTAAATGCTACTAACGGTTCTTTAAGGAGGTTGGAGCGTTAACCACAATCCAAGGTTAAATTTAATAAAAAAAAATACACGTTATTGTTTAGACTATACTGAGTCTTTACGAATTTTTTGAACTTTTTCCACCACCAAACTCCAGAGATGAAAAATAGTTTAATGTATGTCATTTAACGTGCGTTTAGATGGGCAAGACTTCCACACTAAAGGTTATGTCATTTTTTTAAATGATTTAGCACCAAGATAAACCATTTCTAACAACGGATTAACGCAAACTGAACCTTTGTAAACATTTAGAAAAAAAGAATCCTCATCTTGCCCATCATAAACCATGGGCCAATAAGCTCGTGACGTAGATATAAACAGGCATAATTATAAATTACTCAAAATTTCATTGTGAATTGTATAGAACATTCGTTGTCGTAGTTTTTTAATAATAATTCTCGATAATGTTATACTTTTTCAAGTTGGTAGTAACACAAACTACTTTACGTAATAAAAATATTAAAAGGCACAATTTTGCCCTTTAATGATATATTTTTAAAAAATAGCATATACAGAATTAATCTGTACCTCGTATACATTTTTTTGAGGTGCATTGAGAAAAAAATAATAAACCATCATTTGACTCAACCGAAGCGCTCCAACCTCCTTAAGGCAGTCGCCTAGTGCGAAGATAAAGAAACGCAGTCAATCATTGAAAATTTTCTTCTCAAAAACCATCAAACATTGGACATTTCGGGTTTTTTGTGGTTTATTAAAGAGTGCATACACAAATTACGTAACGCCAAATTTCCCAATTTTTTACCCCCTTCTCCCTCCACGTGACGAGACCGTAACGGCTGGTCGGACCCCCCCCCCCCGCCTCTGTTCCGTTACGTAACAGGTGCTTTATCGTCAATAATTGCAATTCTTTATAGATATAACTAATTATGAAAGGATCGGGTTTATACTCATTTTATGAAGTATATATTCATCTAGTTTTATACCAATTTTTATTAAACAATCTTTAAAATGATCCTAGATATATGCCTTGATTTGATGACGAAAAATGAAATTCTCTTCATTGTTCCATCGATATGTTTATAAAAGGTTATCTGTAAATAAAAACTCAAAATTTATCAATATCTATACAAATGTAGCTATCGATCTTTCATTTTGTTGTTTTTTTTTTACGAAATGCCGACAGTTTGGGCATTTTTTTCGATGTTCAAGGCCTTTTTTTGTATCCAAGCAATCTTTAAAAATAGTAGTTATCAAAATTTATAAAATCGTCTACGTACAACCTTAGTCACTGCGGTTACAACAGTGTCAAACAAAAAAATTGAAAATTGGTTCATAGGTTTTTGAGAATTCGCTGGGACAAGGTCGAAAAAAGTAGTTTTAAGAAAAACGCGTTCAAAGTTTTCGTTCCGTTTTTCTTGATATAAAGTTACGTTTCTTCTAAAATATTAATACTTACATCAAAGTATCTGGTCGCGGGGGATATGACGATTCTTCATCTTCATTATAATTTACAAAATAATAAGAGCCTGCACTTTATCTATGCAGTTCTAAAATCGTGACGTAATGCAAACCTAGACCCCCCCCCCCCACATACGTAGACCGTAACGCCTGGCCAGCCCCCCCCCCCCCACAACCGCGTTACGTAATGTGCGTACGCCCCCAAACAAGAAATGAAGAACACATACGTTTTTACAGATTGAAAAATGTTAGTTATTAACAAAGTTACATATTAATATGGCTAAAAATGTTAGTTATGGCTAGGAGGACTTCCGGTTGGAACGGTAGAGGCTAGACGGATGGCGAGTAAGCGAAGATTTATATTAGCAGATAGAGTGGTTGAAAGTGAGGGAAAAAACTGCAAAGTGGGGTAGGGCAGGGGGTAAGGCCCAGGAACCAGCTGAGATAATTAAAAAAGGATGCAGACGAGTGTGGGAAACAGGGAAAGTGGAGAAATAGAGACTCGAGAAAGTGAGGTTAAAATGGAGAAAAGTGAAGGAGGGGAAATAAACGGTAATGGCGAGGAGCGGCAGCGCCGCGGCGTGTTGCGGAACCCGGAGGAGAAAACGGCCGGTGTGGCAGGGTCGGGCACCCAGGGCTCGGGAAAGAAAAAAAGGCGCCCACCGCTAAGCAAAAAAGCGGAGGGAAATAGGGACGTTAGCGAGTTTTTCGACGTCGGGGTGGCGGTAGCGAGGGCAAAGGTGCTGAATACACCGCCAACGCCACCAGCGCCACCACAGACAACAAGGAGGCGCTATCGCGGAGTGACAGGCAGGAAATCAACGAAGGAGGACACGGTCGACTGGAACGAGAATATTGTGGACGTGAAAGTCGCAAGTGGAAGTGAAGGGGAAAGCGACATTGAACAGGAGGAAGGGAAAAGTGAGGGCAATGTCGAGGGAGAGCAATCGAACCCGGAGGACACGACGGTTGAGGAATGACAGTGGGAGGAGGGGGAGCAAGTCCCGGTGACAGTGGAGGGGAAAAGTGTAATCGAAATGGAAAGAAGTAAGGGCGAACAAAAAACGATGTTGGAGGATATAAGATGGGCCATCCGAGGGGCGGAGAGAAAAGGGGTCAATATGTGCGAGGATTTGATCAGGAAAATTAGGGAGGAGATTGCGCCCCTACCGTGCCGGTGCAAAAAGATGAACGAAATCATCAGGGGACTGCTAGCGGAAGCGGAACAATGGAGATTTCTGAGATACAAGGATTACGAGGAGATTACTGAGAAAAAGGAGCAACTGCAGCTGGAGGTAAGGAGGCTGCGGCGAAAAGTTGAAAGCAGAGGCCGTCAAGGAGGGAACGTGGACAGGCAGACGATCGACCTGGCGGATGTCCGGAAGTCGGCAGACGACGAGGTGGAAGGAGAAGAGCCACGGCTGATCCAAAAGCGGCACGGGACCATGGACATATGCTCTCCAACTCGAGGCAGCGAGACGGGAAAGCGAGGATGGAGACAAATCTGCCAGAGAAGACAGCCCCATGTGAACCGAACATCGGACGAGACAGAAATCGAAGAGGAAGTAAACGGCGGGAGCACGGGACGCGGGACGCGACGCGAGGAAGGCGAGGCAAGCAGAGAAGAGAAACCGACGGAGGGGGGAGAGTGGTGACTCCCAAGAGGGCGACGACACAGCGGCAGGGTGACGCGAAAGCCGATGGCGCTAAGCGAAGAAGAATGGTATTGGGAAGCGCAGGAGAGAAATAGAAGAAAGTGCAATATAGTAATAAGAGGGATAAATACGGCCGGGAATAAGCGGGTAATAGCGTGGGAGATTAAATAGTAGCGTGGGCAAAAACGGGGATTACCCCACAAATCAAGAGGGTGTGGCGCACGGGGGGAGGAACGGTGGTCGCGTTAGCGTCTAAGGACAACAAAATAGATATCATGAGAAGAAGGGGGGAGTTGCGGGGCACCGGAATCTGGATAATGGACGTCCTAACGACGCGAGAGGCGACCTGTACGGAATGGATAAAAAAGGAAGTGGCAGAGAACAGGCGTGCGGGAAAGACCGTGGGTTTGGGTCACATGAAAATGTGCATGGATGGGGCCTGGTGGTACTGAGTCGAGAGAGAGGGCAAAATGGAGAGAGTGCCGTTTCAGAGGGGACGGGGGCGAAAGAATTGAAAGGGCTGAGGGAGCTATAAGAGCGGTAACGTGGAATGTCGCGGGGTCCGGCAAATTGTGGGCGGCGAAAGATTTTTTGAACAGATTTCACATAATACTAGCTCAGGAAACATGGGTTGAGGGAAAGAAAGAGGAAGGGATACTAAGACGACTGGACAAAGCGTTCCGGTGCTGGGCGAAGGCGGCAGGGTTAAGGAGAGTATGTGTGATACGTGTGAAGTTGAGGAGTGGCAATACGGATTAATTGTAATAATAAGAAGGCGAAGCTTGAGCTTATGGTTGATTGAAAATTTCGTGAACGGGGGCTTTAAACGAGTGGAAGAGGCACTTAAACAGCGCGTGGAAGAGGGAGCGGGGTGTGCTGCGGCGGTAATAATTGTGAGGGATCTAAGTGCGAGAATTGGAGCCGAACAGGGAAGCGCGTACGATATAAGGGAGGGGGGAGGAGAATGGAGAAGTGTGCAGGATGAAGGCCTAAATGCGGAGGGAAGAAAACTATTAGAGTTCTGTGATAAACTGGGACTGACACCCGAGTAGAAATCTTACTCCAGCTACAATAAACACCTAATCAGGCATCCTGATTTCTTTTTCCAGCCTTTATCAGAATTTTTTATCAAGCCCTGATCATTTTTGAAACACAATCCCTGACTTCCGTCTGATCAGGGTAAAAAATCAAGGCCTGATCAGTGTAAAAGATCAAAGCCTGATCAGCGTAGAAAATTAAGGCCTGATAAGAGCTTAATTTTTTACGGCTGATCAAAGTAAAAAAATCATATGATTTTTCACGGCTCAGGATGACTGATTTATTCCTGAAATAAAAAATACAACGCATACACAAAATAGAAAAAGGCACGACTTTATAAATAACGCTGATCGTTTATTTTTTAATCTTAATATAAAATCTATCATATATATTTTTCACATATATCTATGTGGAAAACAAACATCATTTTTCTTGTATTTGTAATAGAACAAAAACTCGAAATAAACTAAGATATATCACTGTATTATATTCCACTTAACATCCCGAAATAAACTAATATATTTGTTAAACAAAAAACTTAAGAAACTTCGTGAACAGAGTAAACAGAGCTCAACGTTTTTATGACCAGACGTTTCTAGGCAACGTTACATTGGGCGTTCTGTTCGTTTTTTTCCGCGACGCTCGAAAATTGTCCCAGACTTCTACTGAATTAATCAGGCCTTGATACCGCTCCAACGGCTTGTCCAATTTGCTTCGAAAGAACTTCTATTCCGTGTTCCCTATATTTCGAAATGACAGCCACTGAAAAATACGAAAATGTTTATCCCACTTAGAATTCAATGTCTACATATATATCTATATAAGGTATACACATTATTTTATTAGGGTGGCACAAATTTGAGCTCTATTTTTTATCCTTTTTCTCACCATCCAATTATCTACTTTAAAGAAGAAAAAAAATTGTTGCAAAAGCTGCAAGCGGTCATTTTTTAATGAAAATTAGAATCGAAGCAGGAAAGCCCGTACAGCGAAGACCAACCAAATAATGGTAAGTTGACAGCGTAGTGCAGTTCAGTGAGTGTAATGTCCATCCGAAGTGCATTTCTTATGGGCTAACTTGCACCGACGGAATTACTTTCACTAAACTGAACTACGCAGTTAACTTATCATTATTCGGTTAGCCTACACTGTCCAGGCTAATCAGCACCGATGGCAAAAAATTTAGCAGATTGAACTATGCTGTCAGCTTACCATTATTTGGTTGGCCTACACTGTCTCTTTTTCTCCTTTGACAAAGGTGACGGACCAAGTAAAGGAAAATAAAAGCGATACATAAAACAAATATAAGTCTACTTACATAGTGGTAGCGCCAACTATGCCAATCCTCAGGAATTTCGAGTTGTTCCTCGCTGAGAGGATCTGCCCCGAATCTGTCAAATGTATCATAATAAATATTTCAACCAATGCATATATAATTTGGCGTATGGTTAATTTATAGTCAGATTTAATCCAATTTATATTTATAGATATAAGAATTGTAAGTCTTTGAAAAAAATTCATTGTTATACTAACCTGCTGCTGTATTATTTCTTCGTTTTTTCCCTTATTTAGAACCCGCTATTCACGCAGACGCAGTCGTTGCGCAATTATGTTGTCCATTTTATTCTCAACATACACGTTATATGTAAAAATGTATAAAGTGATTAATAATATGTCTCGTGCTTCTCTCGTGTCTGTGTATCGTTTGATAAGATGAGGTTAGGCACGTTTTTAGCACCAAACTGTAGAAGTCCAGTTGCTTGACATCGCCTGAAGCTAGCCGGGTCAGGCGAATTGAAGCTCGACCACCGCCTGACTCCAGCTTGATCAGGCAAATTAAGGCAAACTTAAGTAAGGCCTTCGTACTACAAGGTGAACAGGCACAGATCAAATATCAGGCCAGCCTGACAATTTTTTTACTGGGGCAGTACTGAATGGAAGGACGAAGGGGAGATGAGGAAGGAAAAGTAACCTATGTGGGGGAGGGGGGTCATGCTCGGTGCTCGACCTTCTCATTAGGCTCGAGGACGAGGAGGAGGACGTAATTAGAAAAATGGAAATGATACCGCGAACGAAGTCGGATCACTTGTCGGTAGCGTTCGAGATGGAAGAGAGTACGGGGAGGGTGGTAAGGAAAGGGGGGCAAAGGACAAAGGGGGCAAAGCGGGTGAAACTATCCTCGAAGGAGAACTTTGGGGAAGAGTTAGACATAGCATGGCAGACAGAGGGGGCTGAGAAGGGGGTGGAGGAGGTTGAAAGATGCGATTTGGGTAGCAGCGGAGAAGGCTGAAATGAAGAAAAACTTAAGAACCCAGGAGGGAGAAAGGGGCTGGTATGACAGAGAATTTAGGGAACAAAAAGCAAAAGTGTGAGGGGCACTGAAAAAATTGTTCGATAGCCAGGAATGGGAAGGGCGGGGGAGAAGGTCGGCGGAAACGGCAAAGGGTCATTTACGGCAGGAAAGGAAAGCGATGAAAAAGCTGAGCAACAGGAAAAAGAGGGAATGAATCGAGGAGAGATGGCAGAAGGTGAGGGAGAGTGCAAACATGGAGGAGTAGTGGGCTGCGGTAGGGAAATTCAGAATTAAGAGAAGGAAAGCGGGGGAGGGAATCAGCAAAGATCAGTGGACCGCGCACTTCGCAAAGCTGCTGGAAGGCAAGGAGGAGGGGACAAACACGGAGCAGGACGAAAATGGGACAAAGGACGCGACAGTGGAGTCGAACTGAACGGGGTAGTAAGTAAGCTCAAGATTAGAAGGGCTTCAAGGGGCTTGAAGATTAAAAAGCGGCAGGAGAAGATGGAATAGCGGCGGAATTTCTTAAGGGCATCCCGACGAAAAGGGAGGAAGAATTGCGGGGAATAATGAATCAAATTTGGGAGAGATGCCGGAAGGTTGGGACCTGGCAAGGATTTACGCGATCCACAAGACGGGGGGTGTAGAGGTGGTAGGAAACTACCGGGGGGTCGCGCTGTTGGACATAGGGTCCAAGCTGCTAGCTAGTATCATGGTCAGACGGCTAAATGGGTGGGTAGAGTGGGAGGGAATTCGTAGACAGATAGTCAGGTGGGTTTCCGGAGTGGAAGGAGGACGAGGGACCACGTGTTTGTGTTGAACACCTTAATTAACAACAGGCTTAAAATCAAGGGGGGGGGACGTTGTACGTGGTTTTCGTATATTTCAGGGCGGCTTTTGACCTGATAGACAGGGATAGGGTGTTTGAGGAGTTAAGAAAGAAAGGGGTGAAGGGAAGAATACTGAAAATGATAAGGAGATTATAAAAGGACAAAAAATAAGGTGATCACAGAGGAAGGGATAACGGAGGGCTTTAGTACCGGAAAGGGAGTGCACTGGGCTGCCCGCTCAGCCCGACGCTATCTGTTTAACATAGCGCTAGACGACGTGGACGACATATGGGAAAGGAATCGAACGGGGGGAACGGTAATGGGTGGCGTGAAATTTTACGCGCTTAAATACGCGGTCGATATCGCGATAATGGCGGAGGATGCGGAAGGGCTAAGGAGGATGTTAGATGTGCTAGAAAAATACGTGGAAGAAGCTAAGACGGAGGTGAATGCTCAAAAAAAATCACGGTATTTAAAAACGGGGGTGAGAGAAAGAGAGGGGAGGAGTGGAGTTACAACGGAAAAATAATAGAGGTGGTGAGCGAGTTCAAGTATCTGGGGTACTGGTTCTCGACACGAAACACGGGAGGACGGCACTTGAATGAACTGGTAGCAAGGGCGCAAAACGCGACAAATGCTGTGTGGGCGGTCACGAAGAGGGCGAAAGTAGATGGGCTGAAAGAGAGGCGACAGCTGTTTGACTCACTAGTCAAGGCGGTAGCACTGTATGAGGTCGAGGTATGGGGGTGGAAGAGAAGGGAGGAAGTCGAGAAACTACAGGGGAAACTAGTAAAAATGGCTCTGGGGGTGGCAAGAAACACACCAAGCTACATATGGAAGTTGGAGGCAGGCAGGAGGAGTGTGGAGGTGGAAGCAAGGAAAAGAGCAGGCAGTTACATAGTCCAAATTCTGAAGGGGGAAGAGGGGCGGTGGCCAAGGATGTGTTTACGAGAAGAGGTCAGAATTATTTTAAACGGGCAGCCGTCAAGGTAGGGGAGGGAGTTTAAGAAGGCGATGAGCGAAGTAGATGATGGAAGAGTCGTCGATCTGCTGTGGTCAGGTGTGGGGAGCAGGGAGAGGGTCGAGAGATGCTGGAGCGCAGGGGTGAGCAGGAAAAACGATCAGGACGTGTAAGGGGACTGGACCAACGTGGACAGGTCATCCTTCTGCCCCTGGTACAAGGATACAAAGGTGGGGATTGTGAGAAAGAAGTATTGGGATAACAAACAGATAGGGGGGGGAACAAAGGAGCAGTGGGCTAGACTGCGATGCGGAAACGTAGGGAACGTAGGAAACGTAGGGAAAGTTGAGAAAAGGGGATATGACAGCTGGTCGTGTGGAATTTGTGGAGAGGAAGTCGAAATCTAGAACATATATGGAAATGCGAGGTGGCGAGAGGAGAGATAAGAGAAGAATGGGTTAGGGGGTAGATGACTGGAGAGGAGGAAGGGAAGGCGAGGAGTTAGAGTGGACCAGATAAATGTTAAGGGGGGAACCTGTGGTGGAGATTTGCGAATATTTGAAGGCGCTCGCAAGGCTGAAAAGGGGGAGAAAAGAGCCGGGAAGAGGAGGAATAAAAGCAAAGAAAAAGAGGGGGGCACTGATTAGTATTTAGTATCTAGTTCATAAGTAGTATTTAAGTGGCGCTAAAGTAAGAAAAGATGTGATGAAAAAGTGGAAAGAGGAGGGGTATTGTAAAAAGCGAAAGCTGTACATTTGGAATAAACGAATCTATTTGTTACTTATGGCTAAAAAATGTTAGTTATTAACAAAGTTACACGTATATTAAAGTGGCTAGAAAAAATGGATGCCGCCGTTTTTTGGGCATGATATCTCGCTTTCAGGGGTCTGAAACAAAAAATTAGCAAAATGTTATGATCTGTAAGCATGTCGCTATTCCGTTACTCGAATTAGAGATTTTTTTAAAGCATGGCGACGATGTAACCGGCCATAACGATTTTTCATGGAATAATTATGAATTATGATGCATGTTAAAAATAGTTAATATATTTTCATCGAGTTGATTCTAGCATACGCAATAGACACCAGTATACACGGCATGTGGTTTAAATTTGAAATAAATCGGTCGATTAGTTTTCGAAATGTTGCCCAAAAAATTAAAAAATATAGTTTTGAGAAAAACGCATTAAAGGGGCTATACCACTGTGAACGCTGAAAATTTGGGTGATTTTCCGGAACTTTTTGGAAGAAAAGTACTCAATTAAATCTTTCAGAAAATTAAGAATATATTTGGCTATATTTGACCTATATTGCATATTTTTTTCATAGAAAAATATTGAGATTTAAGCGACTTATATGCCGCCTTCGGAGGCACCAAAAAAAGTTCCTCCACTGCTAAAATGATTCCGAGTGATTGAGTAGCTGAAACCGAAAAAAGAAAAAATGTCGTTAAACGAGAAGGTATTTCCTGTACAATGACGTAGGATTTCCGAAAAATATCACAATCTAACAAAATGGCGTAGTTATGAAAGTAAGTCTTTCGTATCTATAAAATGGTCGTTTCTTTCAATGCCAAATCGTCAATTTTCACCCAATTAAAAATATTCTACGTCATTGTAGAGTAAATGCATTCAAGAGTACTCAGTTCAAATTTCAAGTCAATCGGATAATTACTCTTTCAGTTACGATGTCAACAAGTTTGAAAAATCTCACTTCGAGAAAAATGCGTTTAAAGATTTAACTATCGATTTTGCAAGATAAAATGATATTGATATAAATGATATAAATGATAATGATATTCTTGAAAGTATAAACTATCGCAAAAGGCAACAAAAAAATCGATTCTTTGAAACTGTCACACTGGTATAGCTCCGTAAGTTTGACGAACAGTACATGCACAAATATGACGAAAGCTTCAAACTTACACTTAGCCTGCGATTCCAGGGTCACCTTCTTCTTGCTCAAAGAGCTCATTAATATTTGAAGACGGCGATTTTCGGGCACTTATTCATGGTTTTTCATGTACCCCGAATAATAATAATAAATCTCAATATACAACAGGCGGATAGGGCGGTCGAAAAAGGTGGTGCGCGCCCTGCAGGTCAGGTAGTCGATTTCTCTGATTGCCACGACCCCTGTAAAGGCTCATAGCTCGGGTAATTTTTCGAAATTTTTAATGGCTTAAAAACGAAAATATTGGGAAGAAAATATACTTCCAGAAAATGTAATTAAAAAATTTATTTTTTCAACCTACTACACTAGACGACGGCCTTCAGCGGTCTTTCCATTGAGTCTCCATATAATTGAATCTAAGCCTGACCATTCTCTTTCACGTTAAAAACGAAGAAATTCACCTACCGGTGGTCCCGTTTTTCACCGATACAAACACTTTTGCGTACAAGAAACGATAGGAATGCGCGTCTTTTCTATACAAGGCCTGCAACCCTGTTCTGGCAACAACTGGTCATCCTTGTTTATGGGTATCTATTTTTTGGGCGAACGTTACCAACAGGTACGAACACTCTGTGGTGCCACGACATTTATCAATACATAAACAAAACTGGTGAGAAGCAGATTAGCTTCAATCGTGAGAACGAGACCTCATGCTCGGCGAGCAAGACCTGGCACTGGTTCAACACTACCGAGCAGGTGCCCCTTAAACAAGTTCGCTACCTGAGCCTGGTGAGTGGCCACGTGGACCAGACCAGAAGTTTTTTTTTTAAATTAAAGTAATCATTTGTTTTTTTACAAAGCTAGCACTATAAATCAGAATGTAAAGATAAAGATATTTCAACAATATATTTCTTTCCGAATATCATATTTCAACGTTACATAACATCTTGCATGATGAAAAAAAAAAACATGTTCGACCGTCCGTGGCCCGATCGTAGCTGCAGACTGAGTGTCCGAGAGGCGAGGGCTGGCAGTGCCAGTGCAATTTCCGACGGATGGACATCGCTGAGGGCAAGCCGCCTACCCTCGCGGTTAACGTCGATTGCAGCGGCATACAGCTGACCGAATTGCCGGAGAAGTTGCCGCGCAACACGATCGCGCTCAACGTCTCTTACAACAATGTAAGAAAAAAACATACCAAAAAGAATTTCTCCGTAGGAACTTTTCCTGAATGCGAAAAAAAAACCAGAAAAGTAAAAATACGACCGTGTTAATGATTGCAGATCACGGTACTGGACGACCTGAGCACTAACCAATGTTACGAGGACATTCGCGAGTTTTACGCCGACCACAACAACATATCTTCGATCAACAAGCTAGAGGGTTCAAAATTTTTGAACAATTACGCCCTCCTCAGTCTCCGCTACAATAAAATTAAATCCGTGAGTACGAAATATATCAAGGTAAGCAGTACATGCAAAAAAATTATGTGAGACAAAAAGTTCCGCAATCTAATACTATTGTTATCCAGGATATCCTGCATACGTTTGTGAATTTGAAGTACATTGAACATCTCCTTATAGAGATGTTCGCTCTTGAAGTTGGTATTTCTGACACGTTATTTCTGTTAATAATGGACAAATTACGGGTCAGGAACTTATTAAAAAAACGGTTGAATGATAGATGAATGTTTCACGGTTATTATGAGAAAAGAATCTACGGCCAAAGCATGCCATGCGTGATGAAACGTAATCGGCCGAATGAGTTGATGCGTATGCCTTGGCAACGCTGTGAACGATGCGCGTTCCGTGGACTGCTTTTTGGATCTGTTTTTAAAGATCGTCCTATATAGCGCGGTCGATTTTTCATTTTACTAAATCTTTGATTTGCTCGCCGCACAATTTTCAAGAACTGCACTGTCAACAACGGTAATAAGTATAGTGAGCCCTAAGATGTCTCGGCCAATCACGTGGCTCTATGCGTCGCTACGGCATACGTCGAAAAATCTTATGCTACGTTACGTTATGCAAAAGCGTGTGTGATCGGCTTAAGGGGATTCATTGGATCTTTGTGTGCGAGCATGGGTATTTAGAAACTTTCGATGTGTTGGCATATGCACCAGGCAAATCCTGCTCAAAGTTTTCTACCCCGGACACGTAGATCGCTCCAAAAAATATTGTGAATTAATTTACTATATCATTTTTCAACTTTTATATAAGAAGATATTCTACGTATGTAGCTTAAGGGGTGAGATGTAGTCAAAATTTTCAAAAAATATATTTTTTTAAACATTTTCTTGAAATATGATGTTTCGAAAATATTCCCTGAAAATTTCAACTCATTCCGATGAATAATTTCCGGGATATCCCACAATTAGTGAAGGGGTGTTGGGTTCCCATGGCATGTAGCCGCTGACAAACGCCCAAACGATAATACCCGGGAAGGCAGAATGCTTCGAAGACAACAACAAATTGATATTTTGGAAGTTTCCACATCGGCAGAAGTCCTATTGTATGGGCCAGGAATTGATGATTCGATGTAAGTAATATTTTAATTAGTATTTCTATACATAAGTCAAGTGTAAAATAGGAAAACTTTAAGAATTTTTGAAATTTCAAAGAATTTTCAAAATTATTCACAAACTATGAACTTTAGCAAAATTTTTAAAGAATACTTTCGTTATAAAAATGCCCAAAATGTTTTGAAAAAAATAATTCATCCCGAAAAACTTTAATTTCTTGAAAAATTGTTTTAGCATTTGGCTACAAACAATTGAATGCTCGACTTTTCGGCAAAAAAATATGATATTCGGATTCAGCGGATCAAAATACATAAAAAAGTTTAGCTTCATCCATCGAGCTCAAAATTTCACGAACATATAATACCGTATCCACATCGAAAAACTTTTAACGCGTTTTTCTCGAAACTATGTTTTTTCAAGTCGGTGACCACTATAATTAAAAAGCCACTATAATTAAGAAGCCACTCGATGGATTTTGATGAAAATTGGTGTGCTTATTACTGGCATTAAAAACTAATCCTTAATCGAAAGATTTTCATTTTTGTTGAAAATTTCCATTTTTTAAGAACATTAAACAAGCGATTTTTGGTCGAAAATCGGAAGTTATCTGTCGGAAGCTGCCATTTTGTTAATTGAAAAAAAGCTTCGATTAAGTATTAGATTTATTATCAAACTAATGATTTTTTTTTGGTTTTCTGATTTCAGATGATCCAGCAAAGTTTTATGATGGTCACTGCAAAGCACTACATGCCGAAGGGGGCCCGACAAAGATGGCGATATTTTTACAATTAATCAATATATTTCTTTGAAAATTTGTACAAGTTGAAATATAACATAAAAAGTCTGTGTAACCACTTTTGTAAAACAAATCTAATTACTATAAAATGTTTTATTGAAAATGCTCGTTTTTCACGCCTCTGACTGCATCTCACCCCTTAAATATATGTAGATTCATTACATTGTCAAAATAATTGCTCATTTAAAAACTTAAACTTCTTTTGAGTTGACTGCTTTCTTGAGTTGCTTCTGAATGGGGCTATTTCGCGGGTTCCGCCGTAATCGTAAAACTCGGTCCGATCGACATTACCTTTTTTTATTCTTTCTTTTGGACAGCTTCCGACCTACATTCTCGCGCCGAACACCCATGACAAGAGTTACGTGGGCTCGCGATTCGTCAGGCTCGGTGGGAACGAATTGCACTGCGACTGCAACACGGCCAAGTATCTCAAGGTGACGTATTCTAATGTTGCTCCAAGGTTGCTTATGAAACCGGCTGCTGACAATAGATGGCGTAAGGTACACTAGTTTCTCGCAATAAACGTTAACAATGCACGTGATAGAAGGTCCGTAGAGTCCCGCTAAAACGCCACAAATGACGCTTGTGCGACCCCTTAAAATCATCTATTTTGATTATCTTTACAATCTCGAGTTTTGCTCCAAATCAATCACATTTGCGGCTAGTTATCCTACATTATTTCTCGAAAAAGAAATCGGCCGCGGAAATGCATCGTTTGCTAGAGGAATTGTAAGCCTAAGATGCTGCATCAAGTACAACATGCAGAGTCTTTTCGCCGATTCCAAGGTCGTGATTTGTCTATGGCCAACAAGAATCGCGGACGACTAGCCAAAAGAAGACTGTCGTGTATATCAAGCTGCTGAAAGTATCGGAAACCATCATTGGGGAACGTTATCGACTGCAACTGATGCGTGTAAAGCGAGCTTTGCACGAAAAGAGGCCGCAATGAGAGAATGGGAGAATGGGAGAACAGTAATGGGAAGGAGTGAACTGGGAACTCCTATCCCACCGCTGTATTCCCCAGACATCGCTCCCTTCGATCACCATTTGTCCCGGTTGATGCAGTCAGCGCTCACGTCTCAGCACTTCATCTCGTACGAAAGACACCAAAAATGGCTAGATTACTGGATTGCCTCCAAAGAACCCGAATTATTCCTTCGTGGAATCCGATTGCCGGCCGAACGATGAGCCAAGCTTGTCTAAAGAACCAGTTCGTCGATTTGCTACCGAACCACTATCTTTTTTTGCTCTAAAGTGACCGGTTTCATGTGCAACCACCTAATTTCTAACGTTTTTTCCTCTTTTTTTAACGAACCATCAAAACGCGTACAGGTTTGGCTGCAAACTCGTATACTCGACTCGGACGAAGTGCTCTGCGAGAATGTAAAGGAGAAGGTTGTCGATCTCGAGCCGTCCAAGATGTGCGTTTATCCGGGCGACTGGACCGATTACATCTATTACATAATCGGCACGGAGATCCTCCTGCTCATGAGCCTCATCGCAAAGGTCTCCTACGACTATTGGGTTTTCAAGACGGCCGGCTATCTGCCTTGGCCGGCCAGCAAAATGCCCAAATTGCCGTGCGACTGGTTGTGTGAAACTTAGAAAAACTCGTTCCTTTTTTTCATGCGCTCGTTTTTGAAAAATTATTTTTCGGGTTTTTTCGGCTGCGCATTGTTTTCATTCTCTTTCGGTGTTTTTTTCTACTTTCAACCGTCAGTATACTTTTTTTGTTGATTTTTTTCCCGTATTTCCCCTTCGACAAATTTATACGATCTTTGTTTTTTTACAAGGGGATGTTGTCAATTGTCAAATTCAGATTTGATTCTGGCAAAGCAATAAGATGCGCTTTTTCGCCGTTGTCGAGAAAGTCGGCATTAAAATATTCCGTTGCGTTGATTCTTTCTACGTGAAGAACTTTTCAAGGAGGGCGTGGCGCAGCGAGTAAGCCCTCTGCTCCATACGCCCGTCGTCCCCGGTTCGAATGTCGCTGCTGACAACTTTCTTTTTAAACTTAATTTTAATTTTAATAACACTAGATTTAAAACACAAGATCACAAATAACATTGAAGTGGGTACAATTTATTGAAAAGTTTCGGATATACTTGCAGATAATTAACAATGAGTAAGATGAAGTAGCCGAAGTGTCGCACGCATCAGAGTGATAGTTATCATAAAAACATTGAAAGCAAAAAACAGCACGACATCTAGCACATTTGATAAACGATGCGTTTTTACAAGAACAATTGTTTTTTGAATTATCTGTTAAGATATAATAAAGTTCGAAAGCGGCGGTTTTTCCACAACAAACGGCATTTAAAAAACTTATTATATGCATAATTGTTGAAACTGATTGACGGGAATTATCTGTATACACATTTGAATTTAAACAAAAATAAAAAAAGTTACCAGCAAGAAGCCGAGAGTTTGCGCTGTGCCATGTACTCCTTAAAAAAAAATTTACGTAGAAAGTATCATAACGCAACGGAATATTTTAATGCCGATTTTCTCGACAACGGTTAAGAAGTGCATCTTACTGCTTTGCCACATAACACTGCTGGCCATGAGCTTTTATTACACGCAGTATAAATTGAATCTGAATTTGAAAATTGACAGCCTCCCTTTGTAAGAGCAATATTCTATAAGAATATCGAGTACTTCGTAACAATGCGCATTCATTTATGAGACTTATCATATTTTTTTCTTTTAATTTCATGGCGAGTTACGAAATGTATTGTTTGTCGACTTTGTGCAAAAATTTTATATGGTAACATGACATTTATTTTTTGTCGACTTTTCGTAAAATTTAATGTGAAAATATGAAATTTATTTATTTGTGAACTTTTCGTAAAATTTTATATAAAATTATGGAGTTCTCCTCTTTTAGTTAACAGCAGAAATAGATTTTAAAACTTTCGAAAGGAAACTTCGAAAATCTTGACCTTTTCGAGCAAAATTGAACAATTCGTTTTCACCCGCAAAACCATACATTTTTTTGCACCCATTTTCTTTAAGAGACATTTATTAAAAAATTTTGTCGTAAGTTTTCTAGAATTATTATTATCATTACCGAGCATAAACACTCTAAAAAAGGCTTTGATACAGATGTAAAAGAAAAATCATGAAATGGGAAATATCATATACACAAAGTTAGATTGTGTTTAAAATTATTTCTAGTCACTTTATGATGGAGAAAAACATATTAAATAATGTGATATAAAAGAAAAGGGACCATTTTTTTGACGAAACATCGGTCTGTATTTGAATGGAAAAAATCCTCTCCGCCCTCGTATTCGGAGAACAATTACAAGGAACGTTAGAAAAAACAAAAATCTCGCGATTATACAGGGTCCGGCAATAAAACCTCCCGTATTTGAAGACGCCATTGTGTGAGTTGTAGTGGGGATACTGAAGTGGTGGGGGTATTGTTTGAAAGCGGTGTACGTGCCATCTTCGGTATGCGCCATGGCGTGGCTTGGTGAGCATCGTGCGTTTATCGTGGAGGAATTTATTAGGAACGGTGGTTCTGTGATTACTTCTCAGCGAGAATTTAGAATTCGATTCAAACTTGGCCGACATGATTGTGTTCCTGATAGAAAAACCATTCAACTCTGGGTGTCAAACTTTAGACAAACAGGTTCAACATTGAAAAAAAACCTACTGGCCGACCTCGGACTGTAACAACACCGGAAAATGTAACGCGTGTGAGAGCATCCGTCCAACGATCACCTACGCGTTCAGCACGTAAACATGCAGGTGCCCTAGGATTATGTGACAGAAGTGTTAGAAGAATATTCCATAGGGAACTTAATATGCACCCCTACAAGATGATGATTACCCAGGAATTAGGTAACAGAGATTTTGAAACTCGCAGAGCTGTGTGTGAGGAAATTCTTCACAACATCCCCCCTGGCGCTATCATCCTAATAAATTCCTCCACGATAAGCGCACGATGCTCACCGAGCCACGCCATGGCGCGTACTGAAGATGGCACGTACACCGCTTCAAACAATACCCCACCACCCCCACATCCCCACTACAACTCACACAATGGCGTCTTCAAATACGGGGAGGCTTTTATTGCCGAACCCTGTATGAAAAAAGTGAATAACTCAC